>JANTPZ010090816.1:0-23231 GCA_025593235.1 Vachellia pachyceras | reverse complement strand
AGGAAAATATAACACGGTTAATTATTGCATTCCCTGAAACTAATATAGAAAACAAATGTACAATGAAGCAGGACTTACTTTCTGATGCATTTTCTCTTTAACTCATGAGAAAACCCTTGAGAATTATAATGTAGGATGAAGAAGCGAAGTTTACATTTTTCCATTGTCTCTTTTTCTCTCCTCCAGAAAAAAACCCCTTTACTTCAACCCTTACTCTTCTTTTTATAGGAAACAAGTAAGGTTTCCACACATATTTTTATTTTTATTAATTATTCAGACATAAAAACTACTTAATGCGGTATCAATAAACATAGTGATGATCTTTAAATTATGTTCGTTTTTTATTTTTCTTATTGAGTAAGAAAGCAAAGAACTTCCTAATCTAAAGCTAATCACCATCAATGAGAGATTTATTTTATTTTATTTATTTTTTACTCCTTAATTCGGGAGGAAATCATCATAAATATGATTGTTGGAAAAAGTTTTCAATTATACCACAATTATTCAGAAACAACTCAAACATCTCAACTAAAATCATATTCTGGTAGAAGCAATCCAAATGCTCCTTCCACCAAAACGTGGTGATTTCAGGATACCAGAAAATCAATTTTCGATCTAATTTCTGATAATGATCCATGTTTCGTCCAAAGAAAAAGGAGATTGGCCTTCATTTCTTCATGATCACCCTCTATGCTATCCTTTCGTTAAACAGTTGATCCCTCAATTTTTAATTATGAGCTAATGTGTGGTGGTGATTATGGGGCTGTAACATTACAATAGCTTGCAAACTTACCCTGACAGATTTATAAGCTCAAATGGCTGAAATATTGTTCAAGAGCGCTTATAAGCTCCTCTTTAAACGCTTTTTAAGCTTAGGTACCCCAGCTTATAAAGACCGGAACCTTGCAAAATGTAACAGACACTCCAATTCATCTTTTCATTCCCTCTGAACACTACCAGACAGAGTTCGGAATCTTCATCGAAAAGGCGCAAAAGAATATCTTTAAAAATAGCTAAGAGTTATTTCCTTTTCAAGTATATAATAAAACTTACAAAAGAAGAAAGCTTGATGGAGAGATCATACAATACTATTCATCTAACAGTTACAAAAAGTTATTGATCATTACTGCATATTGCAGATGCATGAATTCCCAGCAGATTGCTATTTTTGGTTGAAACATGAAAAAATTCTTACGGCCACACAGAAACCTCACTTTGTGTAGAGAACATCCTCCCATGGGTGGCGGTAGAGTGGTTGTTTCAGTCTTTTCTGGTCAAAGGTATGCCTGAAAATTTCAACCAAGAAAAACTGAATGAGATGAAGCCTTGATCACTGTGTGATTATTGTAAACCTTCAGTTTCATGGATACAGGCGGGGGTATGTTTTTTTTGGGGTTAATATAATCCTAGTCCCTCAAGTTTAAAACATTTGTTTTACTCTCTCAAGGGGCAAAATGGTCCAAATTTTCATTAGATTAAAAGGACCAATGTTTTAAATAAAATGAAACTTGATGGACCAAAACCATTAATTCTAAATTTGAGGGATCAAAACCAAATAAAAAGCTTGAGGGACTAAATATTATATTAACCCTTATTTTCACTTAGAAGGGTATGCACTAACATCTAATAGTCTGAGGTTACAAGCGGGATCTACCCCGCAATCTTCCACTTGCAAGGGAGCATTTATGCCACTAGGCTACAAGGCAATTTGCAGGCAAGGGAGAAATTGAAATTCTGTAGTCGGTAGACTCAAACAAGATGAGCATTAACGTTCAAGTGATCATAACTAACAGTTTTCCAGATCAAGACCGTCGCTCTTGGATTGCTGCTAATCACCAATAAGCATAGATTGTATAACTTACCCAAAAAAAGGAAATGACACTCGGGCCCAAAAAAGAAGGATGAAGTGGGATTGTTTGAACCATAACAGGATTGAGTACATAAATGACCAAAAAGTCCAAATCTTCTAATGATGTGTCAGCCTCCTTACCTTAGAGCATGGTCAAATATATCATCATGACATCTTAGATTTTACATCAATGATTTCACATTCATGTTGGCCATTAAGTTATTATTAAACTGTAATTATTTATTCCACACACCTAAAGTGGCTTTTCTTTCTTATTATTGCCAAAACAAACAAGCGCACACATAAAATAATGGTCAAATTAAAACAATGAAGATTGAAGTTTAACTTACCCGATAAGACCAATGGAGCGAGCCAGCACAAAGAGTCCATTAAGATAGCCAATTTCCACAATTTCATCAATCTCTTGCTTGGTGAACATCCCACTACCAGCAAGGAGATCCAAAAAGAGAGACCCAATTGCACCATCTACGTTAAGAACCAGGTTATTTGCCTTTGAGAGGGTGTAGGTTTCAACTTGAACAGCATATTCCATGTACTTCACAGAGGGAAAATGTGTGCGGGCAAATCGCTGGAGAAGCTCTACTCTCTTATCTTTGTTGTCCCTATTCTTGATCCTTTTTCACAAAGTACTACCAAGTTTCAGCCATATATGTTTTTCCAATGCTATTGACAGAAACAGAATGCAAGGAACAAAAAATAATGCATCACCTGTGCCCAATTCCTGGCACACGAATGCCCTTCTTTTTCATGCCTTCAACAAATTCATAAGGTGTAAGACCCTGACATCACATAGTACAGAACCTAAAGTTAGAGTTTTAGGAGATCATGTTGGATAATCAAAAAGTGTGCCTTTACAAGCAAAGCCATTGAATTATACCTTGTCATAAGCATCCTTGAAGTAGCGAGCTGCATCATCAATGGCACCTCCAAATCGAGGTCCAATAGTAAGCAAACCTGTTTGAGAAGTTCATTACTCATCATAAGGAAATATTACAAAACAAAACCATGCATGATCCATCAGTTTTGTCCAAAAACAGAAGAAATATCAGACGTATATAATATACCCGATACAAGACTGAAAACAAGATCTTTGCCAGCTCTTGCTGTCACTATTGTATTGTGAGCACCAGAAACACATGGACCATGGTCAGCACACAGCATGATGCAGATCTGACCAATTGTAATGCATCAGCAAGAGAGTATTAGAAGATGGAATCAGTAATTTACTTTTAAAAGCAGTGACTAAATGCAAAACTCAAGGAAGTATCATATAATTTTGTGCACATATCAGTTTCTATACAGAAAGAGGAAGGGAGATTGATTTTAAAAAAATCCAACAAAAACATAGTTTTGCTTAGCTTACCTCAATGAATTGTGTACAGTAACGAGGAAGACTGCGTTTGAACCACAAAAGAGAGATAACATCACCAACACCATAACCCTTTTCAACAATGGAAGACATGGGCACACCAGCATAGCATGGCTCCTCACCTTTGGAAAATATTGGATAAGAAATTTAGTTAAACCCTTGAGTCTGAGCAACATGCAATTTGTTTCGAAGTTAAAGCAGGGGTCCCAACATACCTCTGTCATCAGAGATGGTGGAAATAATGTGAGTTGGAGCACGGACTTTTCCACTCTTAATTGCAGAGTTAAGATCCTCAGGGATCTGTGGAGGAGTGAATTCCTTCACTGGTGTAATCTTCCCCTCTCCAACCTAGCATTTTTAAAGCCCACTATATTTATACCTAGCCAAGGAAACTAGAAACTTCTTTGAAAAATAATTCCCTAGTCAAATACAGATAAATAAAACCTCAAGAAACATGACACTAACCAAGTTCTCAAATGTTTCCTTTATTACGCCTTCAAAAGCTTCATAAGAAGTGGGAACAGCAGCTCCTGCGTCCTTTAGTGCTTGATTCTTTGCTTGAGCAGACTCCATCTCACCACCACTTTTAGCTCCCTGATTTGTACAAGTTCCATTAAGAATTAGAAATTCTCTTTGATTGAAGCTTAGTACAAAATAATAGAATAGTGACGTACAGCATGACCAAATTGTACTTCTGATTTGAAGAGTCGTGCACAGGTTCCACTGACCCAGGCACAAACTGGTTTAGTTACTTTCCCCTGTTTTAGGGCTTCAACAAGGGAATATTCATCACGTCCACCAAGTTCTCCAAGTACAACAATCATTTTAATCTGAGGTTCCAAACAGATCCACTCCAGTCATTGAGGGAAAACGGGAATTCTCTTATTCTAATAAGCTATTATGGGTTGTACATACAATATATGCTATGAAATCCCCCGAGACAAAAGAAGCAGTTTACCTGTGGAATGTTGTTAAATCTTAACACGTGATCAGAAAGTGTGGAACCAGGAAAAACATCCCCTCCAATGGCAATGCCTATAACAAAACAAATACAACTCAACATGAGCATAAAAAATGAAAAAAACATAAAACCCAAAGGGAAAAAAATCCTCATCAGTACCTTCATAAATTCCATCAGTGACACGGGCTATGGTGTTGTATAATTCATTGGACATCCCACCCTACAGTTCACAAAGGTTGTCTTCTCTAAGAACCATCATTGTATGTATTACACAACGCAAATATATGAAGCTCAGCTCCAAATAATCAAATCAAGAAACTTCATAAAAGGTGCGCATTTGTTCAGATATCCAAGAACTCTCACATTTGTTTAATATTAAAATCACAGTAGTGGAATCTTTAACCTCCGGGTTCAACACAGATGTGGATAAATTAAGCATCTAATCAAAAGTTAAAAGCTGCACGTTTATTTAGATATCCAAGAAATCTCACATTTCATAAACACAAAACAAGTGAGACTTATGGGAAACTTCACAGAGATACGCCTATCTTAGATGAATGAAAAATTCACAAATACAAAGATAGGAAAATAAATCAGTACATACAGATTTAGAAACAAAGCCAACAGAACCAGGCCTGTACAGCTTGCATTGAATGATATTGTCAATTGTTCCAGCTGTGTCACCTATCTTAAAAGCACCAGCTTGAATGCCTCCAACAGTGGCAGGGCCAATAACAACCTACAATGCCATTAGTACTAAAATTAATATTGCCAGCAATAGAAACAACATGTTTTTTCAGATTAGTATCTTTAAAAATTTAGATGAATTGATCTAAGTTTCCTCCCCCCCCCTCACACCTTATTGTTTGATCGTGCATACGCAATCAATTGTTTAGTGTCTGCCTCAGGAACACCTTCAGCAATAATAGCAACAACTCTAATAGTTGGCTGCTTCAAAGCAGACATGGATGATGCAGCAGCACTGCAAGCAGATCATTCTTTTTCATTGTACTATGTAATTAAAATAGACCAACAAAAATAAATAAATTAATGAATGCTGACCTTCTAAATGATGCAAAATTGATGAAGACATCAGCAGTGGGATGTGCAGCACAAGCTGCTTCAATGCTGCAAAACAAGCAAGCATAATATTGAGAAATTATCACACTTGGACAGAAAATGACCGGGGTTGTTTGGTAGTTGGTATCTGCTTTCATGTTGCAGATGGTAAGGGGGCCACTAAAATGAGGAAAAATGAAGGGGGGAAATGTTTGAATACAATCAAGCCACCAAATCTGAACTCAGGCAGAGGAAGGAAGAATGTGGATGGCACTGTACATAAACACCAACCTTGCATGCACCGGGATTGCAATTTCCTCCTGACCAAAAAAGAGCTTCTGGAATCCCTCTGAACCAGGATTAATTATTCCAGCAACTGATGGTGTTTCCCTTCCTATTAAAACAAAACCAGAGCTTTTATTTCATTTCTATTGAAAGCAAACAATCATGTGATTCACCATTTTATATTATTCATTCAGAAGAATATTTTATATAGAAACGGAACAAAAAAGATTTGATACAAACCGCAGAGAAAATCAAAATCAAGCATCCGCTGGATGGGAAGCTGCTTGTAGTTGTAAAACAAAGCTTGAGTTGTACGAGAGAACAGTTGTCCAGTGGCCATGATGACGAAACCGAGAGATCTGATGGCATAGCGGCATGTTAATTTCTAGATTGCAGCAGAGACAACATAAGAGAAAAATGGGCCACCACAGACACATACCACACAACACGGTTCATACCACATGTTAGATCAGCATGCACATGAAACTAAAAAAAATAACTTTTTAAATTGGAAATGTTTCTTTAATAGGTAATCCCCGATAGAGATTCGATTTCACAATGATATTCTCGAAGGAAATATGTCACTCACCCGGGGGGGGGGGATTTTGTAACTTTCGCAATTAACTCAAGAAGGAACAGCATAAGTGCACTACGAAAGAACTCGACAAAAAATTCAACAAGCAAACAAAACAGATCGACCACCCTGACAAGTTCAAAAGCTGGCAAACAATGCAGAACTAGAACGACATTTGCCAAGCTCAATAACAAGAAAGCGCAGCTTGCTGGATCCAATGCAAAGGATGGAAGCCAGACGAGATTGACATAAAAACTTCAAATTGCCAAATGAAATCTGAAAACCCGGCTGATCTCACACCCACCAACACGCATAACCTTAAAATCCAAGAGATCATTAATTCAACCAACAAAGATACAAAAATAAAGCACCCCCCATTTCACTTCGAATAAAAAACGCTGAGAATATAAGTGGGAAACAGATAATTCACATAAAAGCGGCCAAAGTAAATCACAAAAAACGAAGATCTGCAATGAGAAACTGACGAATTACAGAAGTTTAGAGGTTAACAGATAAAATGGGTGCTTATCAAAACATACCCGAATCAATCGGTTATTCAAATCGGCCAGAAAAAAGAAGAGGAAAACGAGAATATGACAAGAACAGAGGGGCTTATGTAGAAAGAGGGGGGGGATCTGTGTTTTTTTTTTTTTTTGGTTGGGGAGGGGGGGGTGTTGGAGGAGGTCACGTGGCCAAGGGTAGTTAGATCAGCAATATTGTGGCTAGTGGTCCAATGTTTACTTGCTTTGTTAGATGAAATGGCTGGTCTGGAGTTAGGTGGATGGATTGCTGCAAATATGTTAGAAAAATGAAAATCTTACTCAATAAATATTCTAAAACACCCGTATATATCATTACATTATATATATAAATATGTTGATTTGTCTAATAAATTATTTTTAAAAAATAATATATATATATATATATGTTAATTAGCTTCTTTAATCTCTTATAAAAAAGTCACCCCACTCCTCCACCTCATGAAAAGGTATAATTTAAGAAAAATTATGGATGAAATAATATTTATGTCATAATTTGCAAGTGCATGTTTGAGTACTTAAAAATAAATTAGTTTTTATGTATCCTATATGAATAAATAAGCACATATAATTTGATTCATGCCAAGTAAAGGGAACAAACTTTGAAAATTTCCCCACAAAAATTTGATCGAAAAATTAGACTCTACCTAACCCTTCTCAAGTCAGAATAATGAAGTGGCATGGCATGTTTCTGCTCCAATAAAAAAATACCCAACAATCGTACTTTAAAAAATTAGATACGTGTGACGTACAATCATTAATGTGAGTGAAGTTAAAGCCAGCCAAAATACGTTTTTAGTGAGAATTAATAACTAATCAATATTGCTAATTTAAAAATGGTAAGTTATATCTTTAAAAATGAGGGTACGCATCGTTCTCACGCAATTTGCATGGTTTAAAAGTTTGTTGGAATGTAAGTTTGAAAATAGCTTTTACAGATTTCGAAGTAAAACCTAGGTTTTGGAGAATAGATTTTGGAAAATAGTTTTTACAGATTTTGAGGCAAAACCTAGGTTTTGAAAAGTGATTTATGTTTGGGAAGTTATGGGTCCATTTGGCAACGCGGTGGAGAGTACTTATAAGTACTTTTACACAAGCTGAGACAAATATATGGAAGAGATTGTCTCGTTTTGCGAAAAAACACTGTTGAATATGATCATAAGTACTTATAAGCACTTTTGGCAATTTGCCAAACGATGCCATTAACTTTTACAGATTCCAAGGCAAAAAAGTGGATAGGAAAGTAGGAAAGAGGAAGAAAGAAAAAGTAGGAAAGAGAAAACCTAGGTTTCAAAACCTAGATTTCAAACTGAGGTTTTGTAACCAAAATATCTTTTGAGAAAAAAAATTTTGTTTAAACAAAACCTCGGTTTTGAGGTAAAACCTAGGTTTTGAAATCAAACCTAATTTTTAAATTGGTTGCCAAACAAGCCGTTATACAGGTTCAATTGTTATAGTGGTTTTTAGATAAAAGTTTTACTTTTTTGTGAAAAATTGATCGTTAATAAATTATTCTGATTTAAGATTCTATGCATATCAAAATAAATTATAATGACTGTCAGTGGGCCCAATATGTTGAGAAAATTATCTCATTTTACGAAAAAATACTGTTGAACAAGTTTTTTATTTTTCTAAATGGAATGCCAAACAAACCTAATAAGTAGAGGACGCATTTGACGAGTGGTGCCACCACATATGTTTATATGAATTGGGGCGGTAAACTACTTTTTTCAACGTGATTTATAATTTATAAAGTAAACATGTAAGATGATTTTTATTTTAATTTACGTGAATGTAATTTTTGAACGCCAATGCAAAAATACTTTTTGTTGCGATATAGAAATCACCCACATGGGTCCGTTTGGAAACACGGTAGAGAAGTACTTTTACGTAAATTGAGGTAATTATGTGAATGAGATTATATCGTTTTACAAAAAAACACTGTTAAACATGCTTTTGGCTCTACTTAACGCTTTATCAAATAAACTGATAATTTGGTGATTTGCCAATTTGATCATTTCAAGCCCCTGACAGAAAAAAATACATTTTTAATATAAAATAAGTAAATCTTTATGAGATTAAACAAATTAAATAAATTATTTTAAAGTATTTTTATGTATTATCCTCATTCAAACTAATTTAACTTATTTATAAACTGATATACGATATAGTAATACACATAAATAAATTTTTGTAAGTAGCTTATTTAACTTCTTCAGTTTTTTTTTAAATCAACTGTGTCTTAATTATATTAAGAACATTAGATATTAGTTTGTCCAAATCTTCAATGCTTCTGCCCCACTTTTGCATTATCGTGATGCAACAAATTTCTTGATTATGAATAAAAGGTTGAAAAATTAACCAAAATTATGGTAAATGAATTGACTTGTTACTTGTCACCAATTCAGTCCTTAGTCATTTTATAATCAATTTATTTTTTTCTTTAATTATATAGCGAACAATATATTTTTGAAAATGATGCCAAAAATATGCATAATTAAGAAGAAAAGGGCGTATCACTTGATTTTATTTAATAATAATTGGAATTTATTAGTACGTCAATCTCATTTCATCTACACAAAGTAAATAATTGGAGGGGACTATGAGACTGTACATTGCGATCAGAATAAATTATACAAATAAATAACTCATATAAGATGAGCCACACAATTTTTCAGTTATAAATATAAATAATATGATTGATTATATATATATAATATTAATCAAAGTTAAACCATTTATGTTGCATTATGTATCTTAAATATTGCTTGGATGATACATATTTAAATTTCAAAAGTTGTAAATGAGCAACATGTGTTCCAAGTAAAAAGAGTTTTAGCTGCTTAAATATAAAGTATCGGATTTGAGGCAATGTGAACCGAGAAAATTCTTTTAGAAAAATAACCCTTCATTAGGTTAACAATAATCAAATATAACACAATTAGACAACCATATAAAAAAGTTATGATTGTGTGACTGTATTGGTGTAATAAATTGCAATTATTAATAAAGTGATTAATGTAACCGTTTAGGAAAGCAGTAGAGAAGTACTTTTATGTAAACTGAGGTAAATATGTGAATGGGATTATCTTATTTTACGGAAAAATACGGTTGAATGTGCGTTTAGCTTTTACAATCACTTTTCCAAACCCAATATTAATAATAGCATTAGGCCCTATGCAAATATTGATCAACTCATGGCCCTTGCAAAACTACTAATTTTGTTTATAGAAATTATATAGTGATTAAAATTGATAATAACATTAGGCCCACATTTTTAAAAAAAAAATCTTGATGTAACTTAGAGAAGAGACAATCAAGTTTTGAAATTTTGGAAGTTATATTTGTATCTATGGCATTTAAGTATAATTGAAATTACGGAGAAATACTAAGTGAGTACAAATAAATTTGTTCAAATGGGTTGCATAAAGTTTGACAAGAGAACAAGAGAACTAAATCATCCAGAGACAAGGAAGAGTAGAAAGTAAACATTTCATAACCCTTCTTCTGTTTTTTAATAAATCAACCGGTATATATATTTTCTGAATTTTATTACCAAGTATTCAAACAACTAAGCAATAAGATTCGTGGGAGTGTTCGCCCAAAATTGGGACACTTGCTGCCTTCAATATCGTGATTGATTACTAAGAGTTTAAACACGAAACCATTGATTATATAAGAATTATCTTTTACCAATTGATCTAAACGTTTGATGGTATTTTATCACATATCTTTTCATTATCTCATTATATCTTATTGAAATCTTTCATCAACATGATCTAATCAAGTTAGTTATTGATGAGGGCGTTTGATGGTGGTGGTGGTGATTGGAATAATTGGATACAAGTTAAAATTGATCCGTTTAGAAACGTGATAGAAAAGTACTTTACGCAAGTTAATGTAAATATATAAATGAGATTATCTCATTTTACAAAAAAATATTGTTGAATGTGTGATTGGACCATGCAAACGTTGAACTAAACAGATATTATATCTTATTTAATATTGCATGGACTTCTACATTGAGAACACAAAATTTTCTTTCATGGTTATTTAATTAATTGTATTTATACACCATAAAATGTATGAGGACCTGACCTTGTAATTAATGATATCACATTTTTTTTTGTTAAAACTTTTTTAGATCTGAGGTTTTTTACGGGAAATTTATTGGAAGGTCCTAAATAAAAAACTTATTTAATGAATGGTCCCAATTTTAAAAATATTTATAAAAAGGTTACATTGACAACATGAGGTCCTATACATTAACAACTTCATGCGCTGTATTGATAACACCTCATGTTATCAATAGGACCTTTTGATAATATTTTTAAAATGAAACCATTCGTTAAATAATTTCCTTATTTGAAACCTCCCAATAAATTTCCTTTTTTTATTGGCCGAGTAGATCGACGTTGTTCCCCGTAGTTTTGATGGAATTTGCTCCAAAAAGAATTTGAATATTTTGACTGATAATGTTTTTAAAATGAAAAATTAGTATATGTGACAAGAGAAAATACTCAGTGCTACTTTGATATATCTTATTCTTAATAGAAGAGTCAATTAATTTTTTAGAAATATTAAACAAACAAAATACATTATTTAAAAATATTTATTTATGTGTATTATTATATTATATATTAGTTTATAAGTTAATAAAATTAATTTAAAAAACAATAATAAATATAAATAATTTTAATAAATGTATTTAACATCCTTAATCTCTAAAAAAAGGTAAACTGATTTTTACATGAAAGAGTAAAGATACTATAATGTGGTTCATTTATTTTATTAAGATATCTCTCTGGTTTTTCTTAATCTTTTAATTATTTGAAAAATACTTGTAAACTATTGATGTGTATGTTTGAGAATTCAGTTAGAAAAAATGAGTTTATAGATTTCGAGGTATTTTGTGGATTTCAAGATGGTTTTATGGATTTCAATATGATTTTGATAAATTTCGAGATAGTTTTCACAGATTTCGAGATGGTTTTGTCTTGGTTTAAGTGTACCGTAGGGAAAATGGTGTTCCCAAACAAGCATGATATTGTGCATGCTTGGGAAAATTTTTCCCAACGGTGCACACAAGTCAAGACAAAAAATATCTTCAAATCCGTAAAAAGCATATCTAAATCTGTAAAAAATATCTCGATATCCATAAAATAATCTCGGAATCCGTAAACTTATTTGGACTCCAAACACACACTAATATATAAAATAATGGCATCTTGTTAGGGGTTGATGGAGACAACTTGATATAAAAATGCAGCGCATGTAAAACGAGAGGATCCCTCCAAGTTTGTGTGAACCTCAATCTCCCATCAATACACGATACTCTTCCCATTATAATTACAGGTGCTAGTTAGGATGTTCTTGATATGAATATTACATTTCTATGAATTTTATCTCTAATATTACTTTTTTTAAATTAATTCATCTAACTAATATACTGATATATAATACAATATAATATTATACATTAGTATTTTATGAATACTAGCTCATATATATTAAAATTAAATAATTTATTTAGCTTTATCAATATACTAAAATTATGTAATCAACTATTATATTTAGGCCTTACTATATTCTTTTGAGGAGATACCTATATCGAAAGGGGCAGCTATAAATCTCAAATTAGATTAATTAGTTGTTCAATTACATGATAATAAGATCTAAAAAAAAAAGCTTCAACTATTGGATGATAGAATGAAAAAAGAGGCTCAGGGGAATTAATGTTTTGATTTTAACTTGTACCAATAATTCTAAAGGACAACTAAGTATTGTGTTTGTTTGGAAACATTTAACTCTTACCTAAAAGTACATTTAACAGTGTTTTTCCATAAAATGAGATAATCTTATTCACATATTTACATCGGCTTGCGTAAAAGTACTTATCTACTGCATTACCAAACGAGCCCGCACTCTCCACTTCAAATCGACAAACTCATTTACTGAATTAAGTAATATCGAGTTGTTCTGGGAGAATCATTTTATTGTCAAGTTGAATATAAAGAGATTCAAATTTAGTCACAAATATAACATCTCAACCAATTTTATTCTATAAATTTATAATTTCTTTAAAGTAACTATGCTAATTACATATAATTAGAGAACTTTTATTAAGGGGTAGTTATCAAACAATGGACTTATTTAGGGGAGGCCGTTTGCCTCCCCAAAATCCATTCTTACGTTTATCGAGACAAAATTTCTATCACATATTTATCTCAGAATATGTGATCGTTCTCCCAACGGACTTTTTAAACAAGTCCAATATGATTAGAAAGTGCATGAATGAGAAACCAATATACATTTATTATACATAAATAATTTAATTAATTTTTTTAATATCCATAAATTAATTAGCAATTATTATATTATGGGTTATATATTTTTTTCGAAGGGGAGTACTTTTGATCCTTTCAAAAATCATGGCAATATTTCTCAAAATCAATTCTCATTCAAATTTACGAATATGATTTATAAAAAGGATTTCGTTTCCTCGATAAGGTTTTTTTTTTTTTGCAATACCCTTATTCGTCCTTTTGCTATAAAGTAACAATATCATGAATCTGAAATAACTTCCAATGAGGAGCACCCACGTGTCAGAAAAATCTGCTTTTTGGATGAAGCCTCAGCCACATAAGTCATGTGGCCACGTGGTTAATTTTAGACCAGTGACTCTGAGGATAGTCAATTATTCTTCTTTTACTGGTGTAATTAATTTTTAAAATAATACTAAATTATTTCATTTAACTTGCTGAAAAACATGCAAATCCAACACACTAATTTACCATTTTTAATTACAACATACTTTTAATTGTGCATCATGTGATTAACTGGCTTGGTTTTTATGATATTTAAATTGTTCAAATGTAAAAAATTTAACTTATAAATGTTAAATGCTAAATTTAGTTCATACATCAAATATATTAATATTATAAAATAAATAATATCAAAATTGGCACTAAAATCAGTGTTATAGTTACCAATATGTTAATTACATAATAATCAAACAACTTTCAAATATTATGTTATAAATTTACTAGTGTGTGTAATAGACGTAAAATTATTGAATAAAAATAATAATTGAAGAGAAAAAACAGAGGGCCATTTAAGTAATTGTACAGGGTCTCATCTTCCTCCACATCCCGCCTCACATTTTCTGGGCACGTAAAAATCAAAAACAGTTTAATCAGTTAACACAGAAATGAACTCCTTCCTTCTCTCTTCCTCTTCTTCATCCTCTTCCTCTTCTGCTTCCTGTTCTTCCAACTTCACGATCTTCACCCAGTCTCAAATCAAAACCCAAACCAGCTTTTTAAGTTCAGACTCAAATTGCCTATTTTCCCCCTCCACTCCTCACCTTCGCACCATATCGCCGTGAATCCACAATGTGACCTCAGGGACTTATCATCCGCCACCACAGTGCTCGAGAAGAAGGCCATTTCTGCTCAACAATCGTTGGACGGCGTCGTATCAGGCGAAGCGAATTCAGGTGATACTGCTGTCACGACGGAGGATAGTGTGCTGGTAGTTCGCCGGCCGGTGAAGGAGTTTTCCGACGAAGAAGAGAGGCAGAAAATTGAGGATTCGGATGGAAAGTCTTCGGCGATGGATGCGGGGCTTAAGGAATTTGCTAAGAAGATGCCGATGTTTGAGCCGGTGAGGGTCGAATCGGATTCTAAAGAGAAGCCACTTATTGTAAATTTGGATTTAGCGTTGTACCGTGCGAAGGTTTTGGCGAGGAGTTTCCGATATGAAGAAGCAGAAGGTATGCTTCAGAAGGTACGTCGTGTTTTTTTTTTTTGGGCGAATCCATCCGAAGAAGGGATTAAACCAAATTTTGTTCTTAGATTTTGTGATTTGAAATGTTGAAATCGTATTTAAGTTTTGTCCTCGCTAATTGATTTTCCAGTTTGTTGGATTATTTCTGATTTTTGGTTTCGTTTGAATCTTTGAAAAGTGCATAGACTATTGGCCCGAAGATGGTCGACCTTATGTGGCACTGGGGAAAATTTTGAGCAAGCAATCGAAAACAACTCAGGCCAGAGTAATATACGAGAAGGGTTGCCAGGCAACTCAAGGAGAAAATGCTTACATTTGGCAGGTGCCCTTAAATTTTGTTTTTGCCCTGTGATCATATTCTAGGGTATGCTTGTTTGTGGGTTGGGTTTGGGCCAAAATAAAATAGATTTAAGAGTGTTCAGCTTCGGCTTATGCTCCAATTTACGTTCATCTAAAGTTAACAAGTGTTACCAATGGGCGCTTGGTAGAGTTGGCAAGGGCTACTACCAACATTCCTCAGGGCAAGGGTTCGAACCCTGAGGAGTGACAGCCGCGATAATTAACGCAACCTCAAAAAAGTTGTCCCATCGGTACCTCGCTACCACTGTAAGGTCTCCTCGCGGGGGGTCCGGATTAGTCTGGGGCGGACAATGAACCTAGGATACCTCAGGATACCGGGTGGTTTATACCAAAAAAAAAAAGTTAACAAGTCTTGTACCAAAAACAAAAAAAGTTAACAAGTTACATCTATTATGACTTTTAATCCATGGACTAAGCCTTGTTTATTTCCTTGACTTTTAATCCATGGACTAAGTTGAAAGTACTGAATATTTTTTTCCTTAGGAAAAATTTCCTTGAGTAAATTTGATGGTGATCCATGAAATATTTTTTTTTTTTGAATCTATGTTTTAAACAGTAATTTTAGTTACTTTTTTCCTTAAAAAATTTCATTGAGAAGTAAGTGCACTTTGTCAGAGTGGCCACATTTTTCATTTTTGATATATCGACCATATCCAGTCTATAGACTGAAGAATAAAATATGAGACATAATATAAAGTAATCCTTTGGTTCTAAATATATTAAGATACATTTCTTTCTCAGTGATTTTTCTCACCATCAAGGCTGATAATGAAAGTTCATGTGCCCTCGCATCTTCAAGAATATCAATGAGTTAGTAACCCAAGATTCATGGTTATGGCCATGGTTGAGTCTGGATTAGTATTATACAATAATCAATTGCATCTAGCAGCCATGCATTTTTTTCCCTTATTCATTTGACCTAAAATCGTGCATTATCTAAGGCATATTTATGCCTATGATTGATACCTGGCATACCAATATCTTTGAGGATGATGCTTAATTGAACCTCATGGTGGGAGTGGTTCATCAGTTAGCATAAGTAGTGACTGCTCCTAATACTATGTTATATTAAATTTAACAGTAGATAAATTTTTAAAACAGTGTTGGGCTGTTCTCGAAAAGAAAATGGGTAATATCAGGAGAGCAAGAGAGTTGTTTGATGCTGCCACAGTTGCTGATAAGAGGCATGTTGCGGCTTGGCACGGATGGGCTGTTCTAGAGCTGAAACAGGGAAGCATAAGGAAGGCAAGGAGTCTACTAGCCAAAGGTCTTAGATATTGCGGACCAAATGAGTACATATATCAAACACTTGCATTGCTAGAAGCTAGGGCAAACCGGTATCAGCAGGCTCGGTATTTGTTTAAGCAGGCCACTAAGTGTAACCCTAAAAGCTGTGCTAGTTGGCTTGTAAGTCTTGATTGTCCTTTAAGTTCGTAATGGATTATAAATGCATAATTCTTACAATCCTATATAAATGCTCTAATTCTTTCTGATTTAGGCTTGGGCACAATTGGAGATGCAACAGGAAAACAATCGTGCTGCTAGGCAATTGTTTGAGGTGATATTATGATATTGCCAATTTTGACTAGCTTGTTGAAGTTGGAAGACTTACACACGTGATGGCATTTTTCTTCGCTA
Source organism: Vachellia pachyceras (assembly GCA_025593235.1). NCBI lineage: Eukaryota > Viridiplantae > Streptophyta > Magnoliopsida > Fabales > Fabaceae > Vachellia > Vachellia pachyceras. Next base: position 6,788 of record JANTPZ010090816.1, on the reverse strand, counting down.
GTCGTATTGATTTATTTCCTTTTTCTTCCTTGTCCAATTAACAGAATGCTGTAAATGCAAGTCCCAAAAATAGGTTCGCTTGGCATGTATGGGGCATTTTTGAAGCTAGTATAGGCAATATTGACAAGGGAAGAAAGCTTCTAAAGATAGGCCATGCTCTAAATCCTAGGGATGCTGTTCTTCTTCAGTCTCTAGCATTATTAGAATACAAACACTCTACTTCAAATCTTGCTCGGGTATTGTTCAGGAGAGCCTCTCAATTGGATCCAAAGCATCAGCCAGTCTGGATTGTAAGAAACATCTCCACAAGGATTTTTTCAACTTTGAACATTTTGTTGCTTTAATTTGTCTTTTTTTATATAAGCTGTTGGTTATTGAACTTGCAATGGTGAATTCTGTCTGTTTTTTTGCTCTCAATTACTTTTTTGATGTGGGACCTACTAGGAGATCCGATAATGTTTTCAAATAATTAATAATTTCATGGCATATTTCAACATGACACTATCATTGTCTTCCTCGGTTCATAATCAAGTTTTAAGCATTATATTAATTGAAAAGTTTGGGAGCATGCAGGCTTGGGGTTGGATGGAGTGGAAGGAAGGAAACTTGAATACAGCTAGAGAATTATACCAAAGAGCTTTATCAATTGATCTAACCAGTGAAAGTGCTGCCCGATGTCTGCAGGTAATAATTGACTTTTGATTCATGCCAGTTATCAATATGTTGGCGCAGCTTCTTATTGTTACTTAATTGGGAGAGGTCTACTCTTTGCCCTCAGCATCTAAGGAAGTTTCGTCTCTGTTGCCAGTAGAGAATACTCCCGGTGTCTCACGCTAAAAGAAATAAATTAAAAAAGACATCTTATTGCTATTGCCTTCCAATGCAGGCTTGGGGTGTTCTGGAACAGAGGGCTGGTAATCTGTCAGCTTCTCGCAGATTATTTAGATCCTCATTAAGTATAAATTCTCAGAGTTTTGTGACATGGATGACTTGGGCATCATTGGAGGAACAGCAAGGAAATTCTGTCCGTGCTGAGGAGATTCGTGACCTCTATTTTCAGCAGGTAACTTCCTGGATAAATTTTAAAGTATACATGGTCCACAGTAATTGGTAAACAAGGTTAACCGAATAATTTCTCAGTTGTATTGTTATTTCTCAATCGGAAGTAGACCTGATGATCCCATCACTTTGATTTTGAATTATTTACTTAGATCTATGGAGCACATAAAGAAGAGAAACTTAAAATACACAAATTAACAAGTTTCTAATATTGAATTACTTCTCATTGATGTGACTTCCTATAGAAATAAGCTAGCAAGTTTACCTGTTCCCATTTTGAATCTATTTTTTAGTTCATTTTTTCGCAAATTCAAATGGATCATTTGAAGACCAAAATGTCTCGAACTAAACCTTTACTAATCCAAATTATTTGATTTTGGATAAAATTTTTAGTACATAATAAACTATGCATATTTGAGTTCTTTGGTTATACTGATAAATTAAACTCATTTCATTGATCACATAATTCTTATCTTGCTGATTCAGAACCGGAGGACTGATATTCAGTCATCATATATGCTTCGTACCGTATATCAAGAAAAGTGAAACAAGATGCAAAAAATTAAAATAGCATTGTAGTTTTAAACTGCTCAATTCAATGAGAAAGGCTAACGTTTTTTGGAATACATTTCATTCCATGCAACAGCGAACCGAAGTTGTCGATGATGCTTCGTGGGTTATGGGATTCTTAGACATTATAGACCCAGCCATTGACAGCTTGAAGAGATTCCTAAAGCTGGACCTGAATTTGTACAGAACAATTGATAAAAATGCTGATTCAGATTCAACTACTCCATCTCCTAGCTCCATTGACACTAATGAAGTGGATAGTGAAAGTGGTTTCAATGTAGATGCTTTTGTTATGGACGGGTTATCCCTAGATACTTCGAAACTTGACGATCTGTTGGAAACACCTAGAAATTCTCTCTCCAAGAGAGGTACATCTCCAAGAAGAATATGGAGATCTTCAAACAACAAGCTGTCAAAAGTATAACATCACAACGTAGTGTATTATATTTTAGGATTGGCTTTGAGCAATACAGTTTTGTGTCATGCGAAGCAGGCCATTGAATTGTACATGTTACCGTCTGGTAAAAACACAGCATCATAAGATACCACTCGTAGAGATACCAAAAAATTATTGCCATCAAGATGCTTGTGTTCCAATATTCCTACATTAAATATGGTTAAAATAAATCAGTTCCAAAGTTATTGATCTGGTTTACGTAGCTTACTTATTTTTTGGCCAAGGATCTGGTTTACGTAGCTATTTGAACTGGAGCAATGAGCGGAAGAGCTTGTGATATAACGCTTGATTGTTGTATTTTGGACGGAATCGTAATGTTTGAACCATAAAAGCTGCCAAAACATAGAGGTAGGGAAAAGTCTTTCATTAAAAATTTAACTGATGAGAAGGACATGATAAATATAAAGCGAGAAATTTCAACTAGTATGAAGTGTGTTTTAAAGTCTGAACTAATTTGTGCCGCGTGTTTCAATAGTTTCAATAGTTATGTTGATATTGATATGAAACAGTGTTATGAAATTGTATAGGTTATAATGAAATCCTACTTGCAGATTTGTCTAAATATAAATTTAATTGAAGTATATCGTTAATATTGCGGTTACAATAACGATAGTGGACTTTCCACCAAAAAAAGGTTTATTTTTTGGGAAAAAAATCTTTATTGATTTTTCAATCTCTTGCATAGCATAACCTCCCCACAACTAGAGATCCCAGCTCCCAAGTACAAAGAAATATTAAAAGAATCAAATATATTAGGTCAACTTAACTAAAATTTCACATTACAATATAAGTTATATCAGCAAATGTGACTATTTTCTCAAACTCAGAACTTGATTGGAATCATGTTTCTCCATCCCAAAAGTGAATTCCAGCCTTTAAAAGATAGTCCAACCCAAATATTGTATCGTGTTTTGCACAACTGACCTCTAACCCCAAATAGGCTTCAAAATCAAAGCAACTTTTTGCTGCTCTTCTTCACGGTGCATCACAGTGCGTTGATGATAAAACCGTTACCCAATATTAAATGCCGTTTATAATTTTGACAGAAAACCGCATCTAATTAGATAAAACATGAAAAAAAATGCACAACCATTACCAAACAGAATCACAGTATCAATTAGATTATGAAAACCCTAAAACTCTCTGGGGTCCACAAACACATTCCCCATTTCTGCCTTCATGAGCAGTTCCTCATTCAGGTTACTGTGGCCTGAAATTCTTTTGATGTACCAAAGGTCCTCAAGGCATGACATAGAAGCAGTATGTGGAAAAATGTTCACAAGAGGATCAGCCAACCCTAACTCAGTCATAATCACTTTGCATCCCTTCATGTTCTCTCCCAAACTTGAAGTGAACCTGCAAATGGATTCCATGAGCTCTCCAAGATTCTCTCCTTCTCCATGGAGACCATAAATGAAGAGGAACCCAAAAGGTCTAGACAATGAAGAACCACTCAGTAACATTCTTAGATAAGGCAAGATTTTCTCTCTTGCATTATTCAGAGTATTATGCAGAAACCCAAGTGGAAGATGATGGTTATTGTTGCTCTTTCTGTTTTGAAGCTTATAACTTGCTTCTTCATAATCATAAGTATTGTTCCATAAGCTGAAGATGATCCAGTTGGAACTTGGGCTTCCATTGAACCAAGCTTCATCTTTGTAGTAACAAACCCAAGTTCCTAGGCTTAGCTTCTCCTTCAAAATAGCTTCAATGTCTGTGGGAAACATGTCTTTGGCCTTGAAGCTTTTTCTGTACAGAGAAATTGCATGGTCTATCTGCAACTTATCTATTTTTATGTCCCTCACTGTGACATGTTTTGGTGGTGGTGAAGAACTTGTGGGTTGGACAAAGATGAGTAATGAGCTGAGGTTGAAGTAGTTGCATTTCTTTGTGAATAGGTTTCTAGAAGCTTCATTATTCTTCTCAGTGGCCAGCAATGTGTACTCGGCGCCATTTCTCACCATCCATTCTTCAACTGATCTGATAAGTTTCAACCCAATCCCTTTTCTCCTGAATAAGAGAGACATTTCATTCAGCTTTCACACAGTAACACAATATCTATCTACATAGCAAAACTAAATTTAATAACTTTATATTCTATTGAGATCAATCACATAATACTTATTAATAATATGAAAAATTATTTCTCCCGTGGACACAGGCATCATTGTGCATTTAAAATTTGCTTAAACAGAAACTTTTATTTTGGAAAAGTCCAAAAGTACCGTTGACCCCCTGAAAAATACCCTTTATCCGGAAACTTTTTATCTTAATATCAATAAGAAATTAAGCCAATCGGCTAGATTCTAGGTAAGAGAATATTGCATAGTTTTTTATAAAAAAAATCTAAAGATCAGATAAAGTACAAAGAAAAAAAAAGTAAAAATTACCTGTAAAGAGGAGAAACCCTGAGTCCGATTATTGAACCCATCTTTAAAATTGAAGCGGAATGAGTGCCCACACTCTTAATGCAACCCCTTACCACTCCCACAAGCTCTCCATTTTCAAGTAGTTCAGCAACCTGCACGTTATTGCCAAATAAATACAACCGTTTCACTAATGGATAAGCGTTTTGAACAAAAAGTACTGTCGAAATTAAACCCATATGTGTGTTTTTGTGTTTGTGTGCGTGTAACTGAGTTAGTGACTCACCAACATAACATGAAGAGGATAGAACCTAATCCTAGACAAGGGGTGAGCCATCATGGTCATGTTGGCCAAAATGGAGACTCTTTTTTTGGTGACATTATTTGGAATCTCAAGATTGGTCTCAAGCTTCCTCACTTGTGTAATATCTCTTTCTTTATCAAATTCTCTAATAAGAACCCTTCTCTCTATGCTCTCCTTCACCATTTCTTTCTTATCGGTCACTTGCCTTCCTATTGCACCCTTTTATACACAAACACACACACAAAAACACATTTGTGTGTGTGTGGTTGTGCCTTTCTCAGAATGTATGCTTTAATATAAACATATGGCGAAGGATTGAGTGGTTTTGTGATATTTTTCTTCCATTCTTTCTTCTTCAGTGTTCACATTGTTGCTTGTGGTTGTGCACTCTCACAGTACTATTTCAGTGTTTCTTTCTCTCTCTTTTTTCTCCATTTTTGTTCATTGTTCACATTGATGAGTACGTTGAAAGAATGGCATCAACCTATCATGTCCAGTCTCAGTTTGGGTCATTACATGCCTTTCCCCCCACCACATCTCATTTGTTCAATCAGCAGAAAACAAAGAAATCCAATATGGAGATGAAAATCTAAATCTGGATTAACAAATCGTTATTTGAGTTGGTAAGTTGTCTCATCTTCGTAAAAAAAAAAAAGAACACAAGTTTGAATCCGGGAAAGTACTTCACTTGTTAGGAAATGTGAAAACTTTTGCATTATAAATCTCAAAACAGTTTAGCCATAAGTTCAAAGTGGTTTAGGGATATCCATAATCAAATGAAAAAATTGAAATATGGAAAATAATTGTACTTTGGCACATAAATATTTGAAAATATGACCCAATGCTAGCTCTCAAACAATGCAAAATTGCTACAATGCTAGCTCAAACTATAGAAGGAGGGGATATATGTGTAGAGGTCAAACATTTAAAATCTTGATTTATACAAAAAAAAATAATACAAAATTTATCATTAATATGGCCTGCATGTTTTTTATATTACAAAAATTTAAAACATAAATTGTATGATTTATAACTTAAGATTGATATATGATATAAGTTTTATATTTTATATTGATGTGATTTTATCTTTGATGTGTAGAGCTTATTAGTATGTTGATTATGGAATCCATAGGTTGAGGGTTCTCTAGGTGTTTCTTTTATGAAACGATATAAAAAAAAGTCAATGAGTTCATAATCGCTAAATCCTTCAACTTGACACAAACATGATCAATTCAAAGCTTCCTTTTTAAATGATTTAAAATTTGTCATTGAATTTTCATTTACAATGTTTTCATAGTTATGAGGCAAAGCCCATTTAAAACTACATAAAATAGGAATATTTTAAATCATGTTGATAATTCCAACAAATGAGTTTATGGATCTAATTTGAGATTTGTAAAATGTTGAGTATATTAGGCATATTGCTCCTCACCTTTTTTTTTTCCAGAGCCATTTCTCTCTTTCTATTTTTTAAAATCTACCTTAGCCAACAATAAATCCAATTTAACATTTCACAAATTCTCATTAGCCATTCACGACAAAATTTTTTGCAACAAAATTGCACTCTTCAATAAAGATTTTTCGTTATTCAATCATAAGAAAAAAAAAACGCCTAACTTAACAAGTTAAATTTAACAATTTACAAGTTGTCATTAGCTATTCACAAAAAAAAATTGCAATAAAGTTGCAGTGTTAAACTCTCCAATAAAACATGTTATTATTCAATTGAAGGATATATTAATCAATTTTCAAAACTTAAGTTTTACCTTGAAATCTGTAAAGGTATTTTTCAAAATATATTTTCCAAAACCTATGTTTTGCTTCAAAATATGTAAAAGCTATTTTCAAAATAGCTTCTAAGGGTTTGTTTGAAAATTCATTCTGAAACTTAGGTTTTATCTCAAAACCGAGGTTTTGTCCAAACAATTTTTTTTCCAAAAGCTATTTTGGTTACAAAACTTCGGTTTGAAACCTAGGTTTTCTCTTTCCTACTTTTTTCTCTTTTTTTACTTTTTCATCTTTTCTATTTTCT
>JANTPZ010090815.1:0-17590 GCA_025593235.1 Vachellia pachyceras | reverse complement strand
AAGAAAGTAAAGAAAGTGAAAAGCAAAAATGTAAGTCCTGAATGAGTGACAATCAAGCCAATTATAGAAAAAGATAAGTTGAGAAGTGAAGAATATCAGAAAGCTTCACAGATTAAAGCTTAAAGCCTTAAGTATAATTGTGAGTAATTAATCACATGGCTGGTGATCCGACTAAGCCACAAAATGTAAACTTAGATCGTTGGTTAGCCTTGAAAATGGGTCAGGAATATTAATTGTGATTTCCAAGAATTGTATAGTGACAACCCCGGGGTTGTTCTCTCCGGAAATGACTTGCGCACCAAAAATTCTTAGCTTGCAATAATGCTTGTGATGCAAATGCAACCATTTTTTTATAAAACTATGCTATGTACCTAAACTAATAACAAAATAAAGCTTGTTTTTGGTATTTTCTCGGTGAAAGAGAGATTAAAGCAGCTTTGAATATGAAAAGGGTATGTGGTATGGATTCCTCTTGAAAACAAATTGTGCCATCATAGTTTGCAAAGGATTAGGGAAAAGCATTGACTTTCGCACTAAGCTTCATAATTAAAAACCCCAACAACTCGCCAGGTCAGAAATCTCAAGAAATGAACTCCATTTCAAGAAATCCTTTAAGAACACTTAGTGTGTGTACGGAAATCGCAAAGTGACAAAATCAACTCCATACATTGTTGTCTCTAAAACCAAGCACAACTAGGATGATAGAAGAGAACAACAAGACTTCATTAAATAAGCAAAATGAAGTCCATTTTACTTTGTCAATCACAAAACAACTTAATACACAGTAATCCAAGTTTGGCTCAACCGAGACCAAGTATCTACATACAAATTACAAAGTCCAACTTGGAATCCAAGTAATCTATAATGTAAATATACATTGAAAGCAAATACTCCCCTTTTGACACTTTGAACTTCGGCTCACTTCATCTTCAAGAGGATGGAGATGCTCAGCTCTTCATGGATGGTGGAATTGAGCTACGGATAGATGATTGAGGCATGATAGAATGACAGATGGTGATGAAAAATGGGGTAGATGGATTTTTTTTTTGTGTGTGAGATGAAGGATGTGTGTGATTTTTTCTTTCTTTCTCCTCTCAGCAGCCTCCTCCAGCCCTCTCCTTTCGAAATTACCCTAAATGAAGTGAATAAACTACTCTGGATCGAATCTCTCAAGTTGGGTCAGGTTATTTTCCATATGGAGTAAAATTATGGTGCTGATGCGCGATATTCACCACGGTGAACCACTCCTGAGAGTTCATACCTGATGATTTGACTATGGCCGCGGTGAACATTAGATTGTGCCATGGCGAATTTCTCCAGAGCTGCATCTCTTGTCTTTTTTACAGAGTTCATGAAATGGAATAGCAAATATTGGCAATATCATTTGCTCATAATGGAATTTACGCATAATAACATAATTGTTCATGGCATATGTACCTAAAATCACACTAATCCAAATCAACAACTCCTAATCTCAAATTAAGCACAAAAGGGTCATGTATGGGTTAAAATTAACACTAAGACTTTGGAAATTCAAATAGAAAATTAATACTACTATGGCTCAATCAAATTCCCGCACACTTAAACCTTTGTACTCCTGGACAAAGCTTATTTAAAAACTTAAAAACAATCAATACACCTAGGAAATATACTCATGGGTCCAGGACTACAGAATTTGATAAAAACATTCATCAAGAAATTAGTAATGATAATGGCAGAGATAATTGTAAATTAAACTCTAAGAGAATTCAATTCAAGAGACTGAATAAAAGAAACCTCATCTCAAAAGGTATAAGTGTTTCTCTCAGGTCACTATGTAAGGATAATTTTCGCTCATGGTCCACTTATTCGAATCTCTACCATAGGCTTGTAATTATTCTACCTCTCTACCACAAGATCAATACAATGTGAATCAAGAGGACTTTAAGGTTTAAGGTGGATAATGGGGTTAAAGATAATGAAATGAAATGAATTTCTTGAATACACAGCACCGAAAGAGTATAAGCACTTTTACAAGACTTAAGACAATTTATTTTTTTCAACCATTGTATTTATTTATATTATTTTTTCTTTGTTTTTTTCTTTTTCTTTTTTTTTAGAAGAGCTCAAATTCACAATTTCAACATATGCTTGCATATATAAGGATGGTTTTCCAAATGCTGGTTTCAAGAGCGAATGGCTCAAATGGGTAGCAAAGAGTGAAATGATGAAGGGCTAGTGTTTAAGCTAAATGAAAGGTTTTAAAATGAATGCCTCTATCCTTTTCACAAAATATTGGATTATAAAGCTTTGATTAAGAATTAAGACAAGTTCTAGAGAGATTACAAATCAAGACAGACCACTCTAATAAAATGAAATTAGGCCCAATTTTCCTCACGTCAAGGCTAATGTCTCAATTAGATAGTCTCAAGAACCAAAAACACAAAGAGTCAATTTAAAATTGATCTACGCTTATCATTTGCTAATACTCAAAAAAATGTGATTAACCAAACACTTTGATCCTTAGACTTATGCATCAACCTCCCAATGCATTGGCTATTAAAATCATGGTTTATAGACATTGCTCAGAAGTGTTAAAGGTATTAAAGATGAGAGGAAAATTTTATTTTAAAAACCAAAACCAAAATTATTATTTTTTTTAATATGCAATGAATTTCGCCGCAGCGAACCACACCCGAGAGGTGGTTCTATATGCAAGTGATGTTTCGCCGTGGCGCAACCACAAGATGGTCGCGGCAAAACTCACCCGAGAGGCCGAATTGCTTATTTAAAGACTTTTGTCATGGCAAACAACAAATTTGGTTGCGGCAAAAATGGTCAGAGAGCAAAATTGCAGTTCAATTCCTTTGGAAATTCAATATATTTTCAAAAAATTTAAAAGAAACCTGAAAATTTCAAAAGTTTGAGACAAAAATAGCCCAACATTATCCTTCCAAAATTTCAGTTGCATGCTAAAAATCACAATATTGCTTGGAAACATTTTAAATCCTAAATCTCCCCATCCCACACTTAAATCAAACATTGTCCTCAATGAATGGAAGGAAAGATTTAACAATAAAAATGCGTAACATTCGCATGCGATATCGAACATTCATGCACACATGCAATGAAATCCGGAACACAGCATAGGAAAAATCCATATATACATAAGTATACAGCTGAAATAACAAAATTTGCAACAGAGTCACAATAAATACTCTTCCATGTTCCACTTGTCCTAAAGGAAACTAGAAACCGAACTAAGGGAAGTTGATTAAATTTATAAACTTCAAAATCTAATTATTCTACTTTCTACTAGACAGTTCCCTTCCCGCACTTAATCATGCATCATAGCCTCAATTCAATTTAGTAGAAATTTAAAATCACAATAACAGGGTAAGTGAAGGAAAGGAACAACCTGATAGCTAAACCTTAGAACATCAAGTTTGTCTCTAAATTTTTCTAATGCTTCCATAAACTTAGGGTCACTTATACCCTACATAAAAACTCATTTTGAATCCATTGGAAGCATCAAAATCATCAAAACAATTCATCTTCATCACTTTCCACAAAGGCTGAGATATAACCAATATGTGTTTTTCAACCTTTATGATCATATTCTTACTTTCAAGCTCATATTCATGCATGATAAAGCTTGATTCTAACTCTCCTATATCAAATGGAAAATTGGACAGCACCTCCCCTATTTTACCATGATTTCCCAATTTTTACAAAGTCATGAAAACAACTCAATCAACAACAACATCAATATTCTCCTTACAACAAGAGGAGACATTTGCAACCACTTGATGGATTTAAATCCCTCTCTTTCTCACTTTTCTCTCAAGAACCCTAGGTTATGGAACTTGAGAAAGAGGGCTCAAAACAGATTTTGAAACCATGGAAGTGGAAGAGGAGATCATAAGGAAGAGATTGGTATATATCACAAGGTATCATGCTTACTTACTTTTGATTTTCCTTGAGTTTTCCTCTTCTTTCTCTCCCAACTATGGCGTCACTTTGCTCCCAAAATTCTTCCCAAATGAATCGGTCATGGTGGCTGGAAGTGAAGGGAATTTTCAGCTTTATTAATTCATGCATTTATGGAATCAAGGGTTAGGATTTAGTCTTGTAATCTCATCTCAATCTAAGGGCTAAGATTGAGCCACCAAAGAGCCATTTGCTAGCTTCTTATTGGGTGTCAAAAAGGTGTAATGATGGCTGTAATGGCTGGTTAAAAATCTGGTTACTTCAACCAAACTGGATCCCAATCGGTTACTTTTACCGATTGGACTTTTTACCGGTAAACTTAACTTTATTCCGGTAAATCTTTTTCTACTTTTTTGGAGATATTTTCTTCCTCATTTAATCTCCATATTTTCATCTTGAATATAATAAAATTATTATCCCCAAAACCACCTTTACTTTCCTCAAATTTTACAGAAATAATTTGTCCTGTCCAAATCCTTGAAAATGTACAATCGGAGAGCAAAATTCTTTCAAGGTCAGCCCCTTTTCCTTTTCCAAAATTCCCTCTAGATTGTCCAAAATTAATTTTTGAAATAATTATATTTCGGGGATTTTCGAGTCTTTTTCGTGTCTTTTCCCAATTTTTAGGAAAATCGCCTTAATCGTACACTGGATAATAATTTTATTAAATACTATAAAATTCACTGGATTTTTGATATTTTTGTCTAAATTTTTGGAGAGCTCTTGATACATTAAATAATTATTTTTCCTCTTTTTGCTCTTCAAAATTATATAAATAAAAATCTAGTCCGAATTTGGAAAATCCGTGTTTCGTGGTTGTGATCAATGAGTCAAGCTCTGTCTATTGGGCATCTTTAAATTTTGATCAATAGTTGACTTTTGACTTTGACTTTGTCAAATGACCAAAATGCCCTTCCACTTTCTCATAATTACCATTTTGCCCTTACTTTCTCTACTATTTGCAAAATTCGAACTTTATCCTTACTCTTTATACTTAAAGACCTTTATGTCCTTAATCTTTTTACCTCATGACAAATAGGTCCCTTCCCATGGGTGACCCATCCTGGAATTGCTCCTACCCCTGGCACGCTTAACCTTAAAGTTCTTACACTTTCCGATATCTTAGGCCTATCTGTCAAAAATCTTTCTGGCCTATTATGTTCCTTGTTTTTTGTACTTTCTATCTATGAGCTCTGTCTCACATAATAGTTATCGATTTAGCCTTTATTTCAGTCAATAGCAAAAACACGAATATTACATATATACACAAATTCAAAGGATGGCGGAAAAAGGTCCCAAAAAATCAATACCCAAACATAAAAAATTTCACAGAATAGCAAGGGTTGTTGAGGCATTTCATTACATTTACCTAATCCCCCAAAGCGTTGACATCTATCGCAAGCGTGACAGAACAAATATGAGTCTTTAAATAAGGATGGCCAATAAAATCCCGAATCTAGGACCTTTCTAGCTGTTCTCCATGCACTAAAGTGTCCTCCGCAAACCATATAATGCCAAGCTAAAATGATAGGCTCAAATTCCTCATCTGATACGCATTTTCTTATTACTTGATCGCTGCACATCCTCCATAAATGCGGTGTGTCCCATATATAATGCCTAGACTCACTCTTGAGCTTTAGTGCTCCCTTGATATCATCTGGTAATCGGCTCAGGTGATCCGCCACTTGATTCACAGATCCAGGTCTGTCTTTAATTTCCACATCGAACTCTTATAGGAGTAAGGCCCATCTGATCAATCGTGGCTTTGACTGAGGCTTTTTCAATAAATACTTAACAGCTGCATGGTCAGTGAAAATAATAATGTGAGAGCTCAATAGATATGGTCTAAACTTTTCCAATGCAAACACGACAGCAAACAATTCTTTTTCAGTTATAGTGTAATTCAATTGAGCTGGGTTTAAGGTTTTGGATGCATAAGCTATAGCACTGGTAACCTTATCAATTTTATGCCCAAGCATTACCCCTACAGCATAATTGGAAGCATCACAAGAGAGTTCGAAAGGTAATTCCAAATTTGCAGCAATTAAAATAGGTGCAGAAACAAGCCTCTTTTTAAGTTCATCAAAAGCTACTTTGCATTTGCTATTAAAGTCAAACTTCACATCGTTTTGCAGCAGCTGAGAATGAGGTACTGCAATTTTGCTAAAGTCTTTGATGAACCGCCTATAAAACCCAGCATGACCAAGAAAAGAACGGATATCTTTTATGCAACTAGGGTAGGGTAATGAATAAATTACTTCAATTTTCGCTCTATCTATCTCTATACCCTTTTGCAAAATCAAATGCCCTAGAACAATTCCTTCATTTACCATAAAATGGAATTTTTCAAAATTTAAAATCAACTTTTTCTCAATGCATTTTCTTAAAACTTTTTCAAGGCTAGTCAAACATTCATCAAAGGATCCTTTGTAAACAATGAAATAATTTATGAAAACTTCCATGCATTCTTCTAAAAATTCAGAGAAAACTGTCATCATACAACGTTGGAAGGTCCCAGGAGCGTTACATAGTCCAAAGGGCATCCTTCAGTATGCAAATGTACCAAAAGGGCACATGAATGTGGTTTTGTCTTGGTCCTCAGGTGCAATTGGTACTTGAAAGTACCCTGAGAACCCATCCAAAAAAGAATAATGTGATTTCCCCGCTAGTCTCTCAAGCATTTGGTCAATGAAGGGCAAGGGAAAATGATCCTTTCGTGTGGCATCATTTAATTTCCTATAATCAATGCACACACGCCAAGAGTTTTGGACCCTTCTGGGTATAAGCTCATCTTTTCCATTCCTCACCACTGTAATCCCACTTTTTTTAGGTACCACATGAACAGGGCTAACCCACTCAATATCTGAAATTGGATAAATGATCCCTGCACTCAATAGGTTGGTAATCTCCTTTTTTACCAAATCTAATATCAGGGGATTCAACCTCCTTTGGGGTTGTCTAATGGGTTTTGATTCTTCTTTTAGAAGAATCCTATGCTTGCATATAACTGGGCTAATCCCGGGAATGTCTGCTAAGGTCCACCCTAATTCTCTTCTATGCTCTCTCAGAACAACTATTAATATATCTTCCTCTTTTTGTGACAAAGATTTAGCAATTATAACGGGAAGGGTATTGTCAGACCCAAGATATGCATATTTCATATTAGAAGGCAAGGGTTTCAATTCTAGAGTTGGGGTTGCACAACTGAAGGAATTAACTTATGAAGCTCAAGAGAATTGAGATGACTTCCCTGATTGTTATAGATATCCAGTTGGTCTGTTGACTTTTCAATTGTAATTTCTAAAGTCTCTTCAACACCACTAGGTTCTTTTGTGTCAAGCTTCTTTTCTTTAGTTATGTCATGCTTAACATCAGTTTCTGGCTCTCTCAACTTTTCATTTTAAGTCTGTAAAACAGGAAGTAAACATTTCAGTACAATACATTGCAGACATGATCGCATCCCCTCACACGCGCAAGTAGAATTCTCAGAATACAATGATGTAAAAGAGGATGGCTCTTCATCTTCAACCATTAAGGCAATAGATGAAATGTTCGACTGTACAAATTCACCCTCGAACTTAAATGCAGAACAAGTACTTTCAATTGTCAAACTATTCACAAGATTAGTATGGTGTGTGTGAGTGTATGAATGAGGATGTATGAAAGATATGTATGATATAAATGTATGTATGTATTGAAAATGAAATGAATGAAGTGTGAAAAGAGAAGTTTGGCCACGGCTAAAATCTATTTATGTCGCGGTAAACAGTACCAGAGAGGGTAAACAAGTTGGAATTTAGCTTGATGGCTGCGGCAAAAATTAATTTTGGTCGTGGCGCACCACTCCCGAGAGGAATCTCTCATTAAATTTTCAAGTTTAGCCGCGGCAAAATTCAAATTTGGTTGCGGCGCACAGCAGCCGAGAAGAATTTCTCAGTGAAAATTCACGTTGTCGCAGCGAAAAATGAAGTTGGTCATGCAAAATGCAGCAGAAACAAGTGTATCCTATATGCAATGCTAAGATATACACAAGCTAACCCTATACTATGAACAAAGATGCAAAACTAACAAACAAAGACACAATCCAACAACTATTGGCACTTAACTTCACCGAAAACGGTGCCAAATTCTTCATTGCACTAAGCACAAATTGTAAACTTAGGTCGTTGGTTAGCCTTGAAAATCGATTAAGAATATTAGTTGTCATTTCCAAGGATTGTACAGTGACAATCCTAGGGTCGTTCTCTCTAGAAGCTACTATTGCGTACTAATAATTCTTAGCTTGTGATGAAAATGCAATCGGTTTCAAAATCTTTTATGCTATACACCTAAACTAATTGCAAAAGAAAACTTGTTTTGGTATTTTCTGGATGAAAGAGAGATTGAGACAGATTTGAGTATGAAAAGTGTATGTGATATGGATTCCTCTTGAAAACGAATTGTGCCATCATAGTTCGCAAAGGATTAGGGAGAAGTATCGACTTTCGCATTAAGTTTTTGTAATCAAAAACCTCAACAACTCATTGGGTCATGTCATAAGATGAACCCCGTCAAAATCCCCATTGACTTACTGAGTCAGGAACAACATGAAATGAATTCCATCCCATGAAATCCTTTAAGAACACTTAGTGTGTGGACAGAAATCGCAGTGACAAAATCAACTCCATATATTGTTGACTCTAAAACAAGCACAACTAGGATGATAGAAGAGAACAACAAGATTTCATTGAATAAGCAAAATGAACTCCATTCTACTTTGTCAATCACAAAACAACTCAATACACAATAATCCAAGTTTGGCTCAATCGAGACCAATCATTTACACATAAATTACAAAGTCCAACTCAGAATCCAAGTAATCTATAATGTAAATACAGATTGAAAGCAAAAACTCCCCTTTCGACACTTCAAACTCCAGCTCACTTCATCTTCAAGAGGATGGAGAGTACTCAGCTACTCATGGATTGTGGAATAGGGCTACGTTTGGATGATTGAGGCATGATAGATGGATAGATGGTGGTGAAGATGGAGTAAGGTTTGTGTGTGAGAGAGAGATGGATGAATGTGTGTTTCTACCTCTCTTTTTCTTCTTTCTGCTGCCTCTCACTGTCTCTTCCATGAAATTGCCCTAAATGGAATGAATAAACTATTCTGGGTCATATCTCTGAAGTTGGGTCGGGTTATTTTCCATCTGGGGTAAAATCTGGTTCTGCGCGATATTCGCCATGGTGAACTTAAGGTTTCGCTGCAGTGAACCTCTCCTGAGAGTTCTTGCTTGCGATTTGAACTTTGGACACGGTAAACTGTTGATTGCGCCATGGTGAAATACTCTAGAGTTGCTTCTCTTCCCTTTTGTACAGAGTTCCTGAAATGAAATAGCAAATATTGGCAGTATCATTTGCTCATGATGGAATTTAAGCACAATAAATCATTATTCATGGCATATGTACCCAAAATCACACTAATCCAAATCAACAACTCATAATCTCAACTTAAGCACAAAAAGGGTTGGGTAAAATTGACTCTAAGACTTTGGAAATTCAAATAGAAAACTAATACAAATAAAGCTCAATCAGTGACTTTTAACTAAGTCAAAGCTTAGTGACTCTCATGTAGGAATCCATGATGATCTCATGTCAAAGGGCATTGTGACATGATTACATATGAGATAAGCTAATGACTTAATCCATACAGCTTTCTTATAGCGGGTTATCCAGCACCTTATACTCTTACAAGTGCATATGACTTTGCCTCGTATCTCCATACCTTATCAAAGTCATACTAGTCTTACTTTATCTATGCTCCCGCATAAACAACCAACCAAGGACATTTAAGATAATATTCATAATTTGTCTATTGATGCAATTATCATAACAAACATGCAAAACATATGATAATTAAAAGGAGAAAATATATTAAAATAAATAATGTTTGAGGTACAATGATTGACCCCTAGGGCATAATTTCCAACACATGCAAGAATCATAACCAACACAAATTAAATATATTAATGTAATTAATATTGCCTCCAAAAAGGAGTAACAAAATGTTCAACTCCTTTTGATAATTCCAATAAGTTAATTCTCATTAAATAAAAAACATGCAATAGATAATCTGTTTGCAGCATATAAGTCATTAGAATGATACCATTAAATTAGATAGAAGTGATTAAACCATTAGCATTTTATCAAACAAGAAAAACATAAATTACTAATACGATAACTATACAAACAGTACTTATTAGTAATACCAATACAAATATAATTGATAACTCAAAATCAGATGTAAGAAACACAGAATTATCAACAAGAAGCTAAAATACACAACAAGCCCCGATTAGATTTATCATTACAATAATAGTTGGGAAAAACTCATTTTTCTGAAGACAAAATTCAAGGATTTAAATATCCAAATATGTGATACATAGCCATTTTCAAGCAATTGAAGGAATAGATAAGTGTAATATCCATATTCTCTATATCAAGAAATAAAAGGCCAAACATGTAATCAAAAATTAGTTAGACGTCAGATAAAATAGTAGAAATCCTAAGGGTGTCATATGTACTTGCCACCTTGAGTAGTGGCAGAAGTGTAAATTTTAATATGTTCAGGTGACATAGGGCAATTTGGTAATTTTCATTAGAATATCATAAAATTTCCCTAAAAACATGAAAATGAAAAGAATAATTTCCCAAAATATATTTGACACATAATTTACAAGGTAAATGTCACATTCTCCCTTACAACTCAAAATGCATAAGACCTCACTCCCCCTTAATCACAACAATCACTATAACCTTTCAAGATTTTACAATCTTAAATTTTCTTAGAAAGTTAATGAATTTGATAAGATGATATTCTCTCACAGTAATTAAATATTAAACCTTGAAGTAAATGCAAGTAAGAATATAATAGAGGAAGTAGTTGACAGATAATGAATTTCAGCTTGTAGATAGTTGTAGTCGTTTGACCATCTTTAGTGCTCTCTATCTATAATTGGATTGCCATGAATGTCCGTTAGAGTGAGATTTTTCTCATTACTGTCAGCATCATTGTTCAAATACTCTAATAGAAGCAGTTGGTCATTGATAAAATTATTCTGTTGTACTGAACATTGATGAAGTCTAAGTTGGATAAACATTTATGACGGTAGGTATGACTTATGATAGTTAATCATGATTTCAATAAATTAGATGTTAGGACACTCTGAAACAAAATATAAGTTAAGAGAAATAAATTCATTTCACTCTAGTGTGTTTGAAATTACTCAACCCCTATTTGAAATTTATTTTAAGATAAATGAAGTTTTTAAAGTATTACTCGAGTATGGAAAGAAAGACTCAAGTATTTTACTTTCTTAAGTGTCACTACAAGTGAGAGTGTAAAAATTGTTTTCATTTTCTCTTATTACTCAATTATGAATGGGAATCGTAGAGAAACTCTCGATACTCAAGCGAAGTGAGTTCGTCATTCGCATGCTAACTTGAATGAGGGTGAGAGCGAAGGTGTATTCCTTCTATGCTAGAGTGAGATTTCTCTCACTTGAGTGAAAGACTCCTTACACTCGTATGCTCCACTTGAGTGACCTTGAAAGTGAGCCACTAAGACATCATCACTCAAGTGCCCAATGGCTTGCTCAAGTGAGACACTTTGAACACTCTTGTCTTCATTGGAGTAGGACTTGAAAATGAATCAACAAAACTTCACTTTTGAAACTTTACTCAAGAGGGAACATTTTACTCCAGTATTTATCCTTAAAAACTTTTGATGCTTCACACTAGTGGTGTAATACTCTTTACTTTACCTCATTAGCTTCATATTATATCATTATTGAACCACTTTTAGGCCTTACATAGCTCAAATTGACCAAAGAAGTGAAATTTAAAATTCTTCCGGATTTACTATTCATTTGGTCACTTTTTCAGATTTTTGGCCCAACTTTGAAATTCATAATTAATTCTAGAAAAATTGAAATTGAGTGGTTCCAATTTCTATATGAAGCTTCTAACATTACATACAAGTAAAAAATATTCATTGGCTCAAAAAGTTGCCCAATTAATATAGTTTATTGCGTGAAAATGTACTGTTCATATGGTCATTTTTAAAGGTTTTTCTCTTAACTTTGGAAAACCATAACTTCTTGTACAAATGTCCAAACTCAGTAATCTTGGACTCATTTTAAAGCTCACCATATGAACTATTTTTCTGAAATATTTCAGCTCATTTGGACTTAGTTTGCTATTTTTCATCACAACTCAAAAGTTGGGAACATTTAAGGGTCTTGGAATCCCCTTTTCAAAACTTTCTATTTCTTTAAAATTGATAAAAAAACCCTTTTAGTCATGACTAACTCATCTCACATGATCATGCATGCATATTTAGATATATACACATCACTTTGCTTTTACCTTTACTTGAGCTTGCACCTAAAATGGTTAGTTCGGGAGAGTGAGATTTCATTGAAATTCCAATAGCAAAACACACTAACACATTTATAACTTGCATGCTGTAATATCTAGCCTTTTTCTGTAAATTGAAATAGAGGCCAAACTAATAGTTATGAGATAAGATAAGGCCCAGAAACAAAAGTACAGAAAGAGAAGATGTCAATGGATCAAAGAGACCCTGTTCAATTTAGTCCTAAGGCTTTAAAATTACTAAAAATGTAAGCCAAAGACGTAAATGTCATTAAGTATAAAGACCAAGGGCAATATGGTCATTAGACATAAAGGAACAAACCCATGATCAAAAGCCAAGTTAGAACCCGTAGATAGAAAGTACAGAAAAAGTAGATGTTGTTGGAATTGAAAGATTAAAGTGAACTCGGCCCTAATTGTTTAAATTATTTTAAAAACTCCACAGTTAATCATGCTTGCCTTGGAGTAATGTAAGGATGTGTGACCTCCTGGGAAGGGCCCAAGGGTCATTAGACAAAAGATCAAGGGCGAAAAAGTCAAGGGTAAAATGGGAATTTCGAAAAATTAGACAAAGTAAGGGCATTTTGGTAATTAAAAGAAGTGTAAGGTCATTTTGGTCATTTGACAAAGTCAAAGTCAAACAGTTGATCAAAATATCAAAAAAAGTCATAGATGCCCAAAAGATAAAGCAGAACTCATTGTTTAACAGAGATTCGACATATTGCTAAAAATCGACCTATATTTTTATTTATAGAATTTTAAAGATTTAATGGTCGAAAATAATTATTTGAGGTATTAGGAGACCTTAATCACTTGAGTTCAGGGCATAGAAAAATGAAGTGAATTTTATAATATTTTATAAAATTATTGCCCAATATAAGATTAAGGTGAATTCGCAGAATGGAGGGAAAAAGGCCTGAAAATCCTGAAAATGTAATTTTATTCAAAAATTAATTTTAGACAATATGGAGGGCAATTTAATGAAAGGAAAAGGGCTAGAGTTTCAGTGAAAATTATAGAAATTTTTAATGCCCTAAAAGTTATTTACCCGTCGGAAATACGTTTTTCAAGGATTTTCATCAGGATAAAATTACTCTGTTAATTTTGGACGAATTTCAGGGGTATTTTTGGATAAATATTTTGCCACATGGGTAAGGGAAGTATTGAGATTAAAAAGAGGAATAAAATATCTCCAAAAAAGCAGAGAAAAATTTAACGGAATAAAGTTAAGTTTACCGGTAAAAAGTGTAATCTGTAGAAGTAACCGAATGGTAACCGGTTTGGTTAGTGTAACCAAGGTTCCAACCTGATTTTTAACCCCATGTTCAGCCATTATTAACACTTTATGAGAGACAATGAGATTGCATCAAGTGTATGAAGTGGTGGTGGATTATGAAGCCATTAGATCAAGTTTTAATTTCAAGATTAAATTTTCACCGTCTACCAATTTGTGAGAGATTAAATAAACTAAAAATTCCATTCCTCTTCCTCTTCAATTGATGTCAAATTCCAGCCCCAAAAACAGAGAACAAGATGCCATGAAAGCTCCATTAAGAAGGAAAAAGTTTCAAGATTTCACAAGGTAAGAAGCTAAAGCACCCAAACCTATACATATTCTTGATCCTTGCAACCTCCTCTACCTTTTCCATGGATTAATTTCTTGATTAAACCCCTCTTTCTCAAGATTGAAAGTTAGGTTTCATGATGGTGAAAGTGAGAAATAGAGGGATTTAGAAGAAATTAAAGGTTGCAAAACACTCCATGAATGATAAGGAGTAGATTGATGTATATATTGCTTGGGTTTGATGGTTGTATGAATTTTTGAAATCTCAAACCCTAAGGGGAGGTGTTGTCCAATTTTATATTTTATAAGGAAGAGTTTTTTTGAGCTAAATAATCCATGAGAAGTATTTTGGTATCAAGAATATGTCATTATATGTGAAGAAAGTTTGAAAAATCACTTTCTCCTTACTTGGGCAGATTTTCGTCCAAATCTATATGGGGTAGGAGGAGTATGATTTTGATGATTTTGTTACTTCCAATATCTTTAGAAGGCAAAATTTTGTAGGGTGTAAGTGAGGAAAGGAGTTGGGAAGCATTTAAAATCATAAGAGCAAGTTTCAAAGTTCTAAGGGTGCTTAAAGAGCAATAAGGGTTATATTGCGTTTTTGCAAGTTTTCTTGCTTCGTGATGGCTGGAAATTCGTGATTATACTCTTGAATGATGTTTAGGAGGTTGAGAAGCCAAAGAGTCCATTGGAAAAGACCATCAAGAGAGGTTTAAATCCTAAGGAAAAGCTAAAGAGACAAGGTAGCAAAACCTTCTAACCTTAACTAAGTTGCTTTGAAAATGTGTATGAATTTATGCATGGCTTGTATTGAAAACTTATGATGATTAAAAGTGTGAATATGTGCTTTTATGTGCTATGTCCATATGCATTTAATTGTTACATGTTGCACATTTCATGAATTCACACTTCAATTGAAAGTTGTCATGCAATTTTATAAAGTGTGTTGGAAAGTTTTGCTATTGAGATTTCCAAAAATCTCATTATCCCCCAACCAACCATGTAGGTACAAGCTCAAGAAAAAGGGTAAGAGTAAATTTATGGATGAATGAAGATGATTCTCTTGCTTATGGAATTTTATGTGGCATGATTGGAACTTTATATTTGAATATTGATGTAGTTATGTAATCTTAAACCTCTACTTGATAAAGTAAGTAGATAAATGCCAATATATTCATCAGAATATGCTAAAATTCTAAGGAATGTTAGATAAGTAATCATGCATTGCTAGAGGTTGAAATTTAACCAAAAAGAGTTTTGGAAAATTTTTTCAACCAAAAAGAGTTTTGGTAAATTTTTAAAGAAAAGTTAAGTTTCAAGTAAGGGGGTTCCAACAACCCTAGAATCTGCCCTGTTTCAAGTGACGGTGAAAAATGGCAAACGAAGTCCAAATAACTTGAAATTTTCCAGTTAAATACTACACATCCTAGGCTTTAAAATGAGCCAAAGTGTGTTAAATTTGGATGTGTATATAAGGAGTTATGATTTTCCAAAGTTAAGAGAAAAATCTGGAAAACTGGAAAGTTACCAAATAAATAGTGATTTTTATGGAATAAACTGTATCATATGGGCAGGTTATTGAACCAGTGAGTATTTTTCTCCTGTAGATCACTTTATAAGCTTTAAATAGAAATTTGAATCACTCAATTTCAATTTTTCGAGAATTAGTTATGATTTTTCAAAGTTGGGCCAGAAATATAGAAATTGACCAAATGAAAAGTAACACGTTTTGGAAAATTTTCAAGTTCATTTCTTTGGTCAATTTGAGTTATCCAAGGCCCTAAAGTGATTCAATAGTGATATAATATGATGTTTATAGGGGAAAATAAGGAGTGTTACACATGCAACTCTTTATAAACGAGTGCAGGATGAATATAATATGAAATGTGCAAAATTAAACAACGATATGCATATAGCCATAGCAATCACAAGCATGTATTGATGCACTCATCATCACAAAATTTCAACACTAAGTCATGCATAGTTCACAAAACATTTTCACTATAACATTACGTTAGGTTAGGAGTTTTTCTACCTTGATTCTTTAACTTGAACTTGGTTTTCAAGCTTTCTTCCTTAACTTTCCAAGAGTTCTCCTTGATGGTTCACTTTCCTATGCAATATAATGTCATAACCATCAATAACAAGTTCATCTCAAGCCATGAAAACTATGAAAACTCAACAAGTTTCCTCTTGGACAAGTGTTTGGCATGGTGTTACTACTCCCGTCAGCTTCCTCAAGTGTGACACACTCCTTAACTTAACCTTTAGCTTCATTTTATATTGATTTGGAATCAAAGGGAAGCCTCAATTTGATCAAAAGGTCTAAAAGATTCAATTTGAAAACTTTCAACTTTTTGAAAGTTACTATTCACTGGTTTTAGGACCAACTTTGAAAATTCATAACTAATTATAGAAAAATTGAAATTGAGTGCTTCTAATTTCTAATTGAAGCTTGTAATTGTCTTTACAAGGAAAAATACTCATTGAGTCATTAACTTGCCCAGTTGATACAGTTTAATTCGTGAAAAAGCACTGTTCATATGGTCATTTTTCTATTTTCCCAGGTTTTTCAGTGATTTTTCTCAAAATTTGGAACTTCATAACTTTCTGTACAAAACACCAAATTCAGTGTTCTTTAGCTTATTTTAAAGCTTGCAATGTGAAATATTTTTCTGTAAAATTTCAAATCATTTAGAGTCCATTTGCTTTATTTCCTGACAGGTCAAATTTAGGGGTTTGACTATCTTAACTTCAACACTTAGCCAAACTTTTCAATTTCAAACTTTACCATTTGAAACCCTAACCTCTATTCCTCTTTTAATCATACTTAATCATGTAATTAAGGGTCATTATCCATCACATATTAGCCAAACATTCATAGGTTTACATCACACATTACATGCCATACATAAATTCCAAAATGTTCATATAATTACAACATAGTTTCATGATCAAAATCATGAAAAA
This sequence comes from Vachellia pachyceras, assembly GCA_025593235.1. Classification (NCBI taxonomy): domain Eukaryota; kingdom Viridiplantae; phylum Streptophyta; class Magnoliopsida; order Fabales; family Fabaceae; genus Vachellia; species Vachellia pachyceras. Next base: position 667 of record JANTPZ010090815.1, on the reverse strand, counting down.
TTCCTTGCTTCATGCATCATAAACTTTCTCCTTACCCTTTGATGAACTTGTACCTAGAAATGGTTAGTGGGGGAGGGTGAGATTTTTGGAAATCCCAGTAGCAAAGCTTACTAACACACATAGAAAATTGCATGACATTCTTTAAGTTCATAAAATAATGTGTAACAATGCAAAATGTGTACTAAGCACATATCAATGCATATGGCCATAGCATCATGTCACTCATAAACACATTTCAACAATGTCATAAAGTCATGCACATCATTAAAGTAATTTCACAATAATGTTAGAGAAAGTTAGAAAACTTTTTTACTTTTGTTTCTTAACTTTGCTCTTGAGTTTGTAACCTCTCTTGATTACTTTAAAATCACCCTCTTGAACTAAACCCTTGCCTACAAAATGGACAATATAATGGCCATCAATCATAAGCCATTTTCAAAGCAAAAACCACTTTCAAACTTCATTAACTTCCCTTGAACTTCCTTAATTCCCTAGAGCATTTTAACTTGTTTTATTGGTTTTTAATACTTCCAAATCCCTTGGCTCCCTTTACCCCTACACAATTCCTTATTTTAGAGCTAATGGAAGCATTAAAATCATCAAAAACACATTCCTTCTTGCACTTTCCAGATTTGCACGAAAATTGCCAAAAATTGGAAAAATGTTT
>JANTPZ010090814.1:0-20266 GCA_025593235.1 Vachellia pachyceras | reverse complement strand
ATCTAATATTACTACCATTAGATAAAGAAAAATTTTTAGAATAACTTTTATAAAATAACTATTTTAAAAATAAATCATTTTACTTACCTAAATGATCTTAAAAGCAGAACCGTAGAGTTTGAAAACTCCCTCAAAACTATCTTTCTCCCTCCTTCCCTGTGTTGTGTGTGCGTGTGAAGGTGTGTGTGTGTCTTGTGCCTGGAGGATGAGGGGGGAGGGGTATATATAATACCCCTCCACCGCCTCTTCCATGCCCACGTGATGCTTTGCAAATTTTTTTTTTTTTCAGGCGGTGGTCGGTGGGAGAATTGATTTTTGGGGAAAAAGGGAAAATTACAACAAAGGCCCCAAAACTTTAGCAAATTACAGAATTGACCCTATAATTAATTTTTTTTCTATTATTTATTTATTATTATTTTTTTCTAAGAAATAGGATATTACACGTTTGTTTTGGATGATTATTGTTTTTATTTTGATTTAAATGTTGGGTTATTAATTAGATATTTATTTTTGGTGCATTGGTATTTACAAATTAAGAATTTAATTATTTTGGATTGTTTTCCCTTTAAAAAGATGACATGCACATTATTTATTAGCTTTGTTTTTACATCGCATATTGATTAATTATTTTTTCACATTTTGTTTGAGCAGTTTCATTTCACCTGTTTCATATGAAACTCCCCATAACTTTATGATTTGCCTTTTTAAATTTGAATGTTGTTTACAATGGCTTAGGGTTTAATAAATGGATTGTACTTGGATGAATGCGTTAAGAACGAGTGATGAATATGAGAATGGTGTGGAAGAGTTTATTGAATTTGCTAAAAGAAATGCGACTAGCAAATATGGAATGTATTTTTGTCCCTGTGTCAAGTGTATGAATAGGATTAGGCAAAATATTGATGACATAAGAGATCACCTAATTTGTGAGGGAATAAGTCTCCAGTACACAAAGTGGATATGGCATGGGAAAAAACTAAATGCATATGCAGCCCACGAAAGAGATTATATGGATGCAATAGATGAAGATAGAATGGACAGAATAATTCACGATGTTGAGGTAGAATCTTTTACCCAAGCGCCTGTATATGAAAGCATGCGGAGCAATGCAGAGACACCGTTGTACCCCGAGAGTAAGCATACACGCTTGACGGGTACATTGCATTTGATGAACTTGAAGGCATCTTATAGGTGGATCGACAGTAGTTTCACATTGTTGCTGCAGTTGTTGGGTGATATGTTTCCATAGAACAATGTACTTCCAAAATCGTATGTATGAAGCCAAGAAAATCTTATCTACGATGGGCATGGAGTACAAGAAGATACATGCGTGTCCTAATGACTGTATACTATACAGAAATGGGTATGAAGATCTTAGTAAGTGTCCGAAATGTAAAACTACACGATACAAGGTGAGGAAAGGTGGTGATTTGTTGTGATAAACTAACTAAAAGGCAACCTTTGAATGTACTGTGATATCTTCCAATAGTACCACGGTTTAAGCGTTTATTTGCTAATGCAACAAAAGCACAGAAGTTGAAATAGCATTGTGATGAGAGAATATCTGATGGAAGGTATCTTCGACACCCGGCTGATTCTCCATAGTAGAAGAAAATTGACGAAATGTTTCCGTAATTCGGTAGCGAGCAAAGAAACCTTCAGCTTGGGCTTTGTGCAAATGGTATCAATCTATTTGGGACACTCAGTAGTACACATAGTGCGTGGTCGGTACTCATGGTGATATACAACCTGCATCCCTGGTTGTGCATGAAACGTAATTATATGATGCTTACTATGATGATTTCTGGACTGAAACAGCCAGGGAATGATATCGATGTTTACTTGGCACCTTTGATTGAAGACTTAAAGAAGCTATGGGAGGAAGGCGTTGATGTGTTTGATGCATACGGGCAGGAGTCATTTAAGTTACATGCGATGATCTTCACAACGATAAATAACTTTCCTGCGTACGGTAACTTGTCAGGATACAGTGTCAAGGGGTATAAAGCATGTTCGATATGTGAAGCAGACACATATCTCTATCAACTTAAGTATGGGAGAAAAAATGTCTACCTTGGTCATAGGAGGTTTCTTCCCCGGTTTCACCCATATCGTAGGTTAAAAAAGAGTTTTAACGGCTTTCTGAAGAATGGGATGGCTCCAAAAGCATTAACCGGAGAGGAAGTGTACCGCCGAAAAGAGAATGTCAACGTCATCTTCAGTAAGAATCAGAGAAGTGCCAGCAAGAAGAGCATATGGAAGAAGCAGTCAATTTTTTATCTTTCATATTGGCGTACTCTTGATGTGAGGCACAGTATTAATGTAATGCATGTGGAGAAGAATGCTTGTGATAGCCTTGTCGAGACGCTGTTGCACATATCAGGAAAGACTAAGGATGGAATCAGTGTGAGACTAGACTTGATTGAAATGGAAATAAGAGAACGGTTATATCCAAAGCTAAGAGATGATAGTAAAAGGGCGTACATGGAGCCAGCAGTGCATACACTATCAAAAGCCGAGAAAAAAGTTTTTGTGAGTGTTTGCATAACATCAAGGTGCCACAAGGATATTCTTTGAATGTGAAAAGGCTTGTTTCATTAGATGATTTGAAACTCGTGGGATTGAAGTCTCACGATTTTCATGTATTGATGCAGTAATTATTATCAGTGGCTATTAGAGGCATTATGAAGGATAACATTCGAGCCACCATAACTAGGCTTTACTTTTTTTAATGCTATATGTAGCAAAGAGATAGAAGTTGAAAAGTTGGATGAATTAGAAAATGAAGGTTATATTATTCTCTCCCAATTAGAGATGCATTTTCCCCCAACATTTTTCGATATAATGGTCCATCTGGTTGCTCATTTAGTAAGAGAAATAAGGTTGTGCGGTTCAGTTTACTTAAGATGGATGTACCCTTATGAGCGTATCATGAAGGTTTTAAAAGATTATTCAAAAAATCCTTATCGACCTGAAGCATCCATTGTGGAAAGATATGTAGTGGAAGAGGCTATGGACTTTTGCAATAATTATCTATCTGGGGTGAATGTACAATCACGCCATGAAGAAGGCGCAAGCAAAGGAACAGGAGGTTTAAAAGTGAAGAGTGTGCCTTGTGAATAAGTGTTACAAGCACACCTATATATCTTGAATAATATGGAAGAAATTCAACCTTATTTCGATGAATATAAACAGGTGTTAAAGAAGGTGTATCCTAGAAAGAATGACATGCAGATAGCGAATAAATAGAATAAGACATTCATAAGATGGTTGAAGGAAATGGTTTCTCGTGACATTAATGCTTCTGAGATGACCAAATGGTTAGCATGGGCCTGCATTCGAGGTGGTCACCTGGAGCGGTTATGACATAAATGGGTATTCATTCTATACAAAGATTCAAAACGACAAAAGTACAGTGCAAAATAGTGGGGTGATGGTTGTAGCTGAAGCAATGCATTTTTTAAGTTCGAAAGACAAGAACCCTGTAAGGGCATCTATAGCTTACTATGGAGTTATTGAATAAATTTGGGAGATGAGATACAACAAATTCAAATTTCCTTTATTCAAATGTATGTGGGTTAGCAATAATGCCGTTATGGTCGACCAACAGTTTGGATTTACCTTAGTTGATTTTGAAAGAGTTGGTTATAGAGATAAGCCATTCATTATAGCAAGTCAAGCCTGGCAAATGTTTTATGTCACAGACCCAGCAAATAAAAAAAAGTCGATTGTACCTTAGTTAGGCCAGGCAAATGTTTCATAAACCTCCTATTACTATAAATCCGCCTAGACCACGTGAAGCGGAATTGGTTGATGATGATCACTATGCTGTAAGACAAAATCACTATGAAGGAATATGGGAAAATACATAAAGTAAGGAGTTATTTACGATATGAATTATAGTATTGTGTGTTATATGTTTTTACCTTAGTTTACTTTATTAATGTTGATTGCAATTTATTTATATATGAGATTGATTTCTTAACAGAAATATGACGAATTCTGATGAGTTACACAGTGATGGACACGTAGATGAAAGCCCAATGGTGGTGAAAAAGGTTAAGAGATGTACAACTATGGCCTCTTTAACTGCACGTCGTCGTCAACGATGTGAGAAGGTGCATGTAGAGTTTGATGCTGATATGAATCCTACCGGTGATGAGCAAGATCGATTTATCAGCTATTTAGGGTATTTGGCACGAAGCAGAGTTAGCATACTGTACCCTGGATGGCAGTCTGTTTCACAAGAAACACGGGAAATGATATAGCAAAAAATTTTGGTATATAACTTTCAACACCACTTCATTTATGTCTTTATTTCAATTTGTTCAAATTTCATGACACAATGTTGTATTTTGTAACAAACTTATGATGTTCCTGACACTAAGGAACTGAAAAAGCACTGGATGGGCCTTATTCGCATTTGGTGGAAAGATTTTAAGAACAAGCTGACAGGATTTTATGTTCGAGAATCAAAGAAAAATGAAGACCCATGTCAGAATATCCGTTTCTATCTCCTGAAGACTGGAGGATGTTTGTGTCGTCACGGCAAAACCCACAATTTCAGGTAACATCCTTCAGTTCTCTACATTTTGTTGCTATCAATGACTCAAATTTCCCTCTTATGCCTTAATAGGAATTAAGTGAAGCTAACAAACAAAAGGGTGCTGCAAATATATATCCGTATTATCTGTCTCGTGGTGGACACAGAAAGCTTCAACAAAAAATGATGGAGGAGGAGCAACAAAGATTAGAGGAGGTATCCACCTCAGATCCAGCCGTTATTGTCTAGGCGCCTGCTCCTTCTCCACGTCACAAAAAATGGAAAGCAGCGAGGTGATAGGTCGGAAGTACATCAATGAAGCAGTTGCTGATGTGGCTGGAAGGATTGTAAGTGCTGACATATAATAATCACATGTGATTGTTTCTCTTGGGTTTATTAGTACCTCACTTATGACGTATTATACGATGCAGAATGACCTTACAGAGCAGAGTAGTCAAGGGACTTTCACTCAAAGTGAGAAGATGAACATCTTAGCGACGGCGATTGGAAGGCCAGATTACCCAGGCCAAGTTCGAGGGGAGTCGAGGGGAACGAGTCTAGGAAAATATTTTGGACAACCATCTCAACAGTCTACTAAAGCTTAATTTCAATCTAGAGTAGTTGAGATGCAGCAATCACTCTGAGCTGAGTTTGACGCTTAACACCATATGCAAAACCAGATGATGAAAAATCTGCGTGAGGAGATGAGAGCTGAGATAATGGCTGATTTTGGAGCTGAGATGAGAGCTCAGTTGAAAGCTGAGATGAGAGCTAAGTTCGCAGTTCTCCTGAAATCGGGGAAGCTGATTGATGAACTGAAGAATATCGATTCCCCTGTATTTCCCAGTAGCAGAGATAGCAATCATCTGCTTGAGACAGTAGCACTTGGTGACCATTTCCCTAATTTCCCCTCAGAAGAAGTTAGAGAGGATTATACTCTCTACCTGGATGAGCCAATATGTGTCGTTGCCCATGCTTATTTCTATAGGCAAGCTACTATACACCATTCTATGCCAATTTCGGATAGTTTGTCTCGCGTATCGGTGACAGGTATTGAAGATGGTAAGGAAGGCTCCGAGGTCTCAGTCCCTGATCGAGAGGTGCTCCATTTAGGCCAATATAAGGGTTGCTTCATTCTTTGGCCGAAAAATCTCATTTCTACACTTACAACACCTCACGAGGTAGTAGCCACCTTATGATCTTACTTAATTTTTTCAACATTATATTTATAATCTGTATTCTATACTTTACTAGGACCCATGAGAAGCTGCAAAATTCCCATCATTGTCACGGCTGCAGCAACTACGAGAAAAATTTACACCCATGACCATGCAAGTGGTTGATGGGATTGTTGGTCGTGGTGTAACGTATGAATTCGTTATCGACAAGAATGATGTGAAAGAATTCCTATCTCTAGAGGACCTCAATATAGCATGGCTTCGTTTTGCAATCTTATAAGTTTTTTATATTCCTATCTTCAATTGATGATGTCATTTTTTAGGTTTTATATAATTCACTATTTTCTTTATTATTAAACTCTTTCATAGGTCCTTCCACAGTATTTGGGCCGACTTTTCTAGAGGTGATTTGTATGGATTTTTATGTCCTGCGAATACAACGAAGAGTTACAATTCTCTAAAAAATTGGGTGCATTACGTTGGGAGCACAATACGAGCAGACGTTAATCCAAAGATGTGTTACTTAACTCCAATAATTGAAAGGTATGGAATTATAGTTACCCCTTTAACACATTTAGCCTAATTGGTAATAATTAACTTGTTTTGCTAACTTTATTTTCATTTATATGTGTTGTTGTAGTCATCATTGGAATCTCTGTGTTGTCTGCCCCGCGTGAATACTGTGTATTGATTTGATCTATTGTCTGGCAGAAAGGCAGGGAGCGAGCAAAAATACGTTTTTGATACGTAAGTTTTTCTATTTGTAAATTATTGCTTTTAACTATGTTCAAATATGTTTTTTTATATGCAACTATTGTCAATTTAATTGCAGCGCACTCAGGACATACCGAATGAAGGGCGGTCAATGTGAAGGTAGAAATAAAAACACACAGTGATCTTATCCAAAAGTAAGTACTTTGACTTTAAGTTCTTTCATTAAAAGTTGTTTTATCCCTTTATACATTTTTACAATACATTTTTTATCTTTAGTGCCCTCGACAATCAGGCAATACTGAGTGCGGGTATTATGTCATCAGTTACATGTATAGTATCATTCAGAGCGGATTGACTAGAGATCTAAAAGAGGTAATACATAATCTATTAAATATTGATGAGTTAATCGTTTAGTTTGATGAATTTGAATTATTCTAATAATTGTTTTTAAATTTGTAGATTTTTTATAATGACGATGCTTACATGGCTGGTGACATTGATTTGATACGAGATTTGTTTGCCAGACGTCTTCTTAATTTGTAAATAATGCTTATTTCTTCAAGGTGAATATATATAGTTCCTAACTTTTCATGTCGACTTGTATAGGGTTAATTAGATTGATCAATTGTGTTACTCTGCCACAAATGTATAATAATCTTTTCTCAGTAAATGACAATGACTTTTGTGTTTCACTGCAACAAGAACTTGACTTAAATAGATATATACGTGTAACTCTTGATGAATTTTGTGTTTCTCCGCCACAATGACTTTTGATTATAACCCTGATATGTGTTTATTATGTTTGGACTTGATCTGGTGTATAAAATGTAACTGTAAGCTGAATCAGGTGGTGTTAATAAAATAGAAGAGAATTTTTTTTAAAAAAAGAATATACGATGCCCTATATAGTGTTATGGGGCACCGTAAGGTGTAATTTATGGCGCCTCTCACCATATTGGGCGCCGTAGGCTGTAACTTTCTACTCTCCTTATATATACACCCCTGAGAAAGGACACATATTGAGTTAAAAATATGACGTAAAAAGTACATTTTGTAGTAGTGAATATAGATAAATGAGTAAGTTATTTATTTTTCTTAATCTCTTAAAAAGTTACTTATTATTGAGAATAAGTGGGGTTGTTTCAAGGAAGATTTTTAAACATGAGCTGCTCTCACAAACATAAATAGAAATATGAAGTGTGTTAACCTCAAACCATGGCTTGGAGAAAAATTTGCCAAACAACCATTTATTTGCAAAATCGCTTACGGAACCCAAACCAAGAAAAATTTACGGAATCCAAAAGAATTTACGGATTTCAAGATGCTTTTTACGGATTTCAAGATACTTTTTACGAATTTCAATATATTTTTTATCTTGAATTGCGTGCACTGCTGGACAAAATATTTCCCAAACATGTACAATGTATGCCTTGCATACGTGACTCCCAATTTTAATTACAGTACATACAGGAAGTGTTTGTTTGGAACAACATCTTCAAAAGCCAAACGCATGTTCATCAGTATTTTTTTTGTAAAACGAAATCATCTCCTCCACATATTTACCTTAACTTGCGTAAAAGTAATTATTTATCGCTTTTACAAACGGGCCACTATGTTATTCATTGCCAACATACGAGTCCAGTCAATGACAAATTGTTTCAGCAACAACACCACTTGTCACGTTTAGATTTGATATCAGGCTCGAGTCAGCGTGTGCATGCATTTAAGTTACGTAAAATTGAATGTAAATATGAGTCGCCATGCAACATTTTCACTTATTTCTCCCTGGATAAGAAGGCAAATGTAAAGCAGATAATGAAGGTAACGTTTTATAATTTCAGGGAAAAGAACAATTACGTAGGAAGTCCTAATTAAGTAAATAACTTTCATTTGAATGTTAATTAACATGTGGAATTAATATTTCATAATGTGATATTTCGCACAGATTATAACCCAATAGTTATTGATTCTTTTAATTGGTACATCTTTAAAATTTTTTCATTGAAAAATTGCTGAAGGGAAAAAATTGACAGCTTAAAATATTAAATAAACGTACAATGCAACAAATCGTGTTATTATATAGGTTACCAACAAAAATATACTTTAATTCAGATTTACGAAATCCACGATCTGATTATCTATCGTATAGTTATATATATCGTCACATGCATGAACAAACACACAGAATTATATTTTAAATGACTATGATCTGTCCATCATAATTTGGACCAGGCATCGCATGCATGTGTCCCGCTTATCTCCTTCAGCTCCTTTGCTTGATGCGTCAAGCAAGAAGGATAAAGCAACTCCGGTCAACATTAACCTGTGATGTTCTGCTATTAGTCGTGTTTAGATTCATTATTTGTCCGTTAGAAGGAACAGATATCATACACGTAATTAAATTCATTTATTAAATGCATGTCTTCAATATTCAGATAAAAAATTTGTGGATTTCAGATTAAAAGAAAATGTCATCACGACATGCATTACTCAAAGTGAAAGAAGTTGCTACCAGTTAAAAACGGTGAATACTAGAGCCCTTAATATGTTTTGAAGCCATAGGCCAATTCTCCAGAAAAGTGATGGGTTGGATTGGTTAAAGAGTGATCCGTCTTTTAGCCTAGACGGGCTAACCCGTCAACCTTTTTGTAAAAAAAAAAATACAATTGATTAATAAAAAAACATATGAATAACTTGTAATCATACTGTAAAATTAATTAATATTGAATGATTGTTGATTATTTGATTTACGGTTTTTATTTACTTTAAATTGTAATGCTTGAATTCAACATTCTATAATGTATTATATATATTTAAATTGCATTATTTAAATTTCGAATTGGATGTTTTATATTCGATCTGTGGCGTATTTTATAAATTAAATTTCTAAGCAAGAATATTGTATTTTACATGTTGAAAAATGCTTTAAATCCAAATTAAAATAAATGTGTAGAAAAACATGAAATTTTTTCTTTAAAAAAGTGACGGGTTAAATTGGATAAATCTCAACCAATCAGTATGTGGTTATTTGAGCCGAACCAGTGCAGGTCATGCCACCACCTCTAGTGAATGCAAAAATATATTTTTGGAGATCTACTCCCTTTTTTTGACGACTTTGGAGAGCTACTGCTAAGCACACTCGTACTCATGAATCCAATCTTACCAGGTACCTGTATATACACATGTATAAAAAAGAAACGCTTAAAATATCAATAGTAGGTAGTGACAACATGCATCATAAATAAAAGACCATGTCCTAATTTGATTGGGAAAAACACTGAATATTTAACATAAAAAATGTTGTTTCTAACCAGAAATGTCTGTCTGGTTGAGGGGAAGAAATAGTAAAACACTTTTTTCGTTTGAATCTGTTTAAATTAATTATTTTTATGTTTTATAAGATAAAATTACCCTGCTATTTATCACAAAATAAAAAACCCAGCCGTGGTTGCTTTCACCTTCGATTGATACCTTATACGTAGCACAAACCCATACACTCACAGACAATCACCAAATAGTATTTCGATTTTTCAAAACACAAACTGACGTATGACTCAGGAAATTGAGCGGAACGATCGGTGTTTACGACGCCAATATAAACGTCTTTGTTGTCACCAATAATAATTAATACAAAGCATAAACACAAAAAAAAACGAGTTAAGAAAATTATTGCAAATTGACGTTGCATGCATACATGAAAAATAAATGTATGGCTACCCTTGTTAAATATGAGCTGTACTGGTCCACCTTGCATTGGTGGCATCGACGGCAAAAAAAGGATCACCATATATAAGAGAGACGATCGATCAGTGACCAACAAATTAAAATACTACGTGATCGATCAATCATTGGCAGATCTAAACTCTTACGATTTGATGAATCGCATTATTCTTTGCACAGTCTTAATTGCTTGTCTCAGTTTCATCAGGCCATCGTCGTCACAGAGTGATGACTCAGTCTCAGTCCCAGTCCCAGTCTCACACAAGAGTACTGACGGTGAAGGAATTACTAGTAGCGTCGTCAGCTTCTTCATTTTTGGAGATTCCACTGTGGATTCTGGCAATAATAATTATTACATAGAAACTACCCCAGAGAATGGAGCAGATTACAAACCTTACGGACAGAATGGATTCTTTGAAGCACCTACTAGAAGATTCTCTGATGGTCGCATTATTGTAGATTTTATTGGTACCCTAACCTTCCACATAAATTCATCATTCAGTTAATTTTCTTCACTTCATTGCTGCAACTAATTAAGTCCAGTTTATGATCAAGCAATTAAAGTATATACATGAGATGAACACAGTCGACGAGAGACGAATTTAAGTTTTGATGTATTACTATTGTTGATATATACATACATACAGCTGAATATGCAAACCTGCCATGGATTCCTCCGTTTCTCCAGCCATCTGCTGATCACACCAACGGTGTCAACTTTGCTTCTGGAGTGGCTGATGTTCTTCCTGAGACCAATCGTGGACTGGTAAAAACATTTCATCTTAGCTGTAATGCATTATAAACACACTCATACAGAAGTTTCCACTGCTAAAGAAGGATGCTATCACATCCTCTAAATGTAATGGATGTAAGAGGATTCCTTCTTACGTCAACAGGCGTGACATCCTACTTCTTGCATTCGCTTTTAGAAGGTTGTCACGGTCAAACACTTCTAACGTTGCTAGCAAAGATATCCTCACAAAACAGATGTGAAAAGTTCATTTCCTCTCTCTATATGCTACTATATTCATAGGTTAACGCGACCTTATACTACGATTAATTAGGTGATATTGATCTTGAGAAACAAGTTAAGAACTTGGAAGAAGTGAGGAAGGGATTTGAAGAGAAGGTGGGAGAGGAGAGAGCGAAGGAGATAATGGAAGAAGCGGTGTATTTCATAAGCATGGGTATCAACGATTACATGGGAGGCTATCTGACCAATCCAAGCATGCATCAACGCTTCACTCCTGAGCAGTACGTGGGCATCGTCATCGGCAACTTGACTCAAACAATCCAAGTAAGCCCTTATATTCTTAATGTTAAAGTAATTATTTACAAGAAAATACGTGTTAGCTTTCATAAAAATGTATTGTATATGAACTAACATTTGGTAATGGCATTGTAAATTTACATGACAAAGTGTATTAAGATCTTAAAGTAACCCCCAATTAATTTATATATAGCTATATTAGGAGCGTTGGCTTTTTAATCATTATTGTTTGGAACGTACATTCGGAGGAAGTTTGGGTTTTTAAGCTTGGGTCCTCTGGGGGTGTTTGCCTGCACTGAGGGCGCTAAATCCTGAAGGTGGGGTGTTTGGAAGCAGCTTCTGCTCTTGCTCACACTTAAGCTCTCTCTTCAGCTCTCTCCACCCTTCAACTTGCCCTCCCTGCCTTCGCTTACTCCAATCCCAATTTCTACCATTGGCTTCATGACCGAATTCACAACTCTACTTCCTATGGTACGTCCATCTTTATCGTTTATAATATAAACAATATCTTATATTTAGTACTGACCAAGGAAATATATAATTTGGTTTTTGGTCATACATACTCCATACTTCTCGATATATTGACTTATTCTATCATCCATCATTTGTCATATTTAATGACATCGATCGTCTATAGTTATACACTGAATTCTATCCTTTTTTATTTCTGGCCATAGAATTGTAGTAGTATATTAAAACGCAATTTTAAAGTCTTGTTCCACGCACAGACCACAGTTGCACGCAAATATATAATACATGTAAAGAAGAAAATTAAAAGTGAAAAGCGACATTACTTATTTTTGTCTTCAACGTCATGTTCAGTGTAGAGAGAGAGAGAGAAAAACAAATAATGGAAAACGAAATCACTTTTTTAAGATAGCATATCTAGCTAGCATTTTCTAAGTATTGATGGCGAGCATTAATTCTTTATATAATCCGTATATTATCAGCCACGTGTCGATGAATCATGTATGAGAATGAGTCTAATTTTATCCTATATGCATGTATGTAGGTAGGCAGGCATGTGTTTTTTGAAATTCTGAATGTGAAAACAAGCATGCATGTGTGTGTTTTAAGGGTTGAAGGAGGGAGAGAAGGTATGCTGTGGAAGTGGACCATTACGGCGGCATCTTCAGCTGAGGGGGGACAAAGAAAACGACAGGGTACAGCTTATGCGACAACGTAAACGACCATGTGTGGTGGGATTCATTCCACCCACAGAGATCATTCACCGCCAACTCGTCCTCACTCTCTGGAACGACGCTCCCTCCTCCGCCTCCACCTTCAACTTGCACCACCTCTTCACCACCACCAACATTAAACGCACCATTGCTGATGTCGTCGATCACCCTCAACAAGCTCCACAACGCCAATTTAACTTCTAACCCATTTTCACATCATGTATGATCATAAGTTGCTAACATCTTCTACTTGTCAACCCTCTACCTTGTGATCAGGAAAGGGTTATAAATTGTTCAAATAAAACAGCAAAATAATCATATACTTTTCTAGATTTTAAGTATTGCATAACGTAAATGAAGTTTTATATTTAACAACATATGAGTAATGTATATGCGCACCTTTTATATGACACTTTCGTGATTCAGTAAGTTAGACTTATTGACTCTATCTTTTTTTTTTTAATTAAAATGCCATGATGATCTCTATATAGGTTATATGATTTGGGAGTTGCAGAGAGTCAAAACAAGTTGGCAATTTTTAGTTAGCTGGAAATTTCAATATATTCAACACTAAGTTAATTTATATTTTTGAATGTGTGAGAGAAATTTAATGCTATTTACTAGCAAAAGATAACTGTTGTGTTTGCTTAATCGCTGCAATTAAATAATTGGATGGCTAATATTGTTTTGATTGTAATTAAAAGGACGAAACTGAATACTAGTAAACACTAAATACCAACTTTTAATTGAAATTAGTAGAGGGACAAAAGGATTAATATTTAATACCCCACTCTTCGTAAAAAAATGATTGATATATACCCCTTACTAAAAAAAATAAATACTGCCTATACGAGACTCGTGATATATATATATATATTAATATACAATACAGTGTATATATATATATATAAAGTCTAACGTGCTTGTGAATTTTAACTGGTACATCATAAATGCACATTGCCTACATAGCTTAAATTGTTCAAAAGTTATGCCTATCATCAATTCATCACATAGAAAAATGATTTTATCATTCATTTAATATTTCCTTTATATATGCCATTACGCATCATACACTGTTAGCTTAAAATGAATTTTTTATTGAGCATTAATACGAACAATAAGTTCCGTTTTATGAACAAATTCCAAAAGATGGGTTACTCGCTTTATAATAAAAACAACTATAATTAGTTTTATAAAAAAACCAACAACATAAATAGGTGCGAAATATATCAGTAATGATTGGTTCAGTTTGGCCTCCAATTCAGATGGGTCTGGAAATCGATTGAACCAAGCAAAATAAATATATTTCTTCTTCTGATAGGACCAAATAAAGTGCTTTAATTACTCTTGAGAAGTCTTTTAAAATGCTAGAGGATATATGGCCAAAATAAAATGCTATAAGATAATTCCGACCAAAAAAAAAAAAGAATAAGCTGGCAGATACTTGATAAGAACCTCTTCATATTATTTATTGCCGTCCTAGGTCAGGATAATTGAAACACAGACTTTTCACACGCATATCTATTTATTATATGTATTACAGACTATTTATTTATTATATTTATTAAATAAATAAAAATTAGTAGTTTTATAATTGAGGAGAAGCTGCGAGCTGGAAGATCTTCACTTTATTCATTTTCGGAGGGTACTGGTGACAGATTACAGGTGACACTTTTCGTGTTTACGTCGGTCGTTCAATTATTAATTATTTGAATAAATAAAAATTGTAAAACAAAGAAAAAAAAATCTAACCTAATTATTGTGGCGTATTTTTTTCTTTCCTTTTTATGTTTGCAAAGCAAGCTAGG
The DNA here is from genome assembly GCA_025593235.1 of Vachellia pachyceras. Taxonomy (NCBI): domain Eukaryota; kingdom Viridiplantae; phylum Streptophyta; class Magnoliopsida; order Fabales; family Fabaceae; genus Vachellia; species Vachellia pachyceras. The sequence goes on along the minus strand of JANTPZ010090814.1, from coordinate 5,852 downwards.
CAGTAATAAATAATTTCACATGTTAGACTGGTAGAGACATGTATTTGTTAATCTATTTTGATTTTTTTTTTTTTCAAGAAATGTGTGGATGCGAAGTTGTGGCTTTGATTTGATTAATAAGGTCTTGGATCTGAGCTCGGGGAGAAAAATTTAGAGAGAAAAATTATTGAAATAAAGATAGAAATGAATCAGTTATTAGCTGCTAAGCCTGCTATTCTTCCTGTCTCCGTTGCTTCACCCCTTGTTAATCCTCCAAAATCTCTTCTCTTGATTTCCATTGCTTGATCTTCCCCTCGTACCTCCTTCAATTCCATAGCTTCCATTGTGGAATTCTCCAACATACCATTATACGTCCAAAATATTATCGGCAATTTGCAGTTTCTCTTGTTGAACTGAAAATTGTTCGATCTGTTTATTAGGATTCGCGGTGAGTTTGAGGGAGGATCGGCGCCTTGTAGGTTATAGCAAATGGCTGCCACAGCTACAAACAGCAGAGGGCGGTGGTAGTGATGGTGGTGATTCTGGTAGGACACGGTGGTGGAGGAGGAGGAGGAGCTGTATTGATGAAGGGAGCTCGATGATTTTAACATTTTTGGAAGATAATGCTGTATTTGAAGCAGCCGACAGTTAAGGATATGAGTTTATATTTGTGTTGTGGGCATTATGGCTCAAATTTGGTGATCCTGAATTTTGTAATTGCTTAGTTTTGCATGCCATTTTGATATTTTCCCTGAGCCAGAGGCTCGGGGATCTGAGTTTTGAAAGAAAAAGGGAAGGAAAAAAAGATATGGGGTCGTCAGAGAACGAGCCTCCTCACTCTCCTTCTGTGGCAGATGAACCCCGTTTTCCAGCACATGCCTGTATGCAGAAATTTAGGCTCTATGAGACTCAGTCGGTATGCCTTGTCTTATTTGTCTTCTTCTCATTTTCTGATTAACTAAAGCTACAGGTTGTTCTACTGCAATTTTTAGGGAGATCTATATGATTTTGTCATCATTTATTTCATATGAAAACATTGTTTCATGCTTTTCTGCAAAATAATTTTGCAGCATTGTTCGTTTTGTGATTTTCATAAATCATTACATTCCCTTATCTGTGATTTTTGGCATAAACTAGCTCGTTCTGTATCGTGGAAAAATATATTTCATTGTTTTGTCTCCTGCATCTGACCAAATGTGGGACTATAGTAATATTCTCTGCAGATTATATGATCAACGCACCTTTTATCTTGCTCATGTTAGCGTATTCGATGATGAAATATGTTTTTGTGGGAGCTTAAACTCTGCAATGTATTTATTCTACCAGCTACTCACCACTCACGCATATCATTAACGACTCAACTTGTAGTGTTGGATTTTCATAGAAAAATCATGAGACTAACTGCTGACACGATTACGATGTACTTCCCTACATTCATTTTATTAATATCGTGCCATATAAAATTTAGTTTGGGAAAGGAGGCAGAACTACTTGCCTTCATGATCCTATCTCGTGTTTTGATTGAACTCTTCAAGTTTCGCTGCTGAAATTTTAAATGGCTATCTCTTCTCCAAATGCTGCGGCATGGATCTTCTGTCTCTTTGCATGTGGAATACCAATGTGGACGCTTCTTACCTAGTTCATTTGCATTTTCATTGAGTTTTGCCAATCTGGGTCTCCATCAGCTCATTTTCATGCTTTAGACTGTTTGCATTATGAATCATAAAGCAGGTTCTTTGGTGCATATTTATTTGGGTGAACTTGTTTGTGCTATATCATGTTGCAGGACTGGACTGTTAAAAATTGCAATATTTATTTTGTGAAGTATGTTTACCTTGTGCATTTGTTTGTTTTCATGTCACAGAACTTTTACATGATAGGAAGAGATAAGAGCAGGACATATTGGAGAGTGCTGAAAATTGACCGTCTAGAGCCTTCTGAGCTAAACCTGTGTGAAGATTCTACAACATATACAGAACAGCAATGTTCTGACTTATTGAGGCGGATACATGAAGGGAACAAGTCCACAGGTGGGCTGAAATTTGTTACAACTTGTTATGGAATTGTTGGTAAGTTGATTCATGATGTCTTGTTGCATTGTTCCTTGACAAATTATCACTTCTTCTTAACTTATTCAGCTTCTCTGCTTCCAGGGTTCATCAAGTTCTTAGGGCCGTACTACATGTTGCTTATCACAAAAAGAAGGCAAATTGGTGCAATCTGCGGTCACTCAGTATATGCTATATCGAAGAGTAGGATGATAGCACTCCCAAATTCTTCAGTTCAATCTAGCCTTGCCGATTCTAAAAATGAAAACAGGTTGCTACAAACTCACATTTGTTACCATTTATTTTTTAATAGCAAAAGAACTTATGTTAAGGAAAGATCAAGATTCTAAAACATAGGGAGATAAGAAATCCTCCCAAAAAACCATTAATACAAAAAATAGGGTGCTAAAACCTAAAATTATGTGTATGCATAAATTAGATAAAAATATTGGCTCAAGGGAAGCTCAACGTCTACTTGGATTTATTTTGATTCGTTCTGAATGCTAATAATCTCTGTTCTTGCATTTGACAGTTTAAAAGAGGAAAATCACTTTGGTCGTGTTCCTACATACATGCATTGCTAATGATCTTCACAATTTGTCAACCCTTGACTGATTTTAAATTTAGTCACTTCACGTTTTCTTTTATTATACAAAGATAAAATATATGAGTATTCTCATATTAACAATTGATTATCTTCTGTTTGACTGGAACATAAAAATCTTATGAGTTCTTAGATTTGTTAATGAATCACTGGTTTTTATGAGAATCTGACAATGATGAAACAAAGTACAACTTAATAGTATTATTCTAAATGCCTGTTACTATTTTTTTCAGCCTTATGTCAATTATATTGTTACAAGCTTTGTCAATTTTGTTTTAATTATATCCTTTTGTATTGACATTTTAGATACAAGAAGCTACTATGCATGGTGGACCTTACGAAGGACTTCTTTTTCAGCTATTCATACCACATTATGCGTAGTCTTCAAAACAACTTATGTCATAATGAGACAGGCCATGTACTTTATGAGACCATGTTTGTTTGGAATGAGTTCTTGACTAGGGGAATCAGGAACCATGTCCAAAATACTCTTTGGACAGTTGCATTAGTGTATGGCTTTTTTAAACAGGTGAGAATGGTGATTCTTGAGCCTCTGACACTGAGTAATATGATAGTCATAATCTGGTTGAAGTGGGTAAAGTGTAATAATTTCTACATTTGTGTTATCAATGCTACACATCAAGACGAACTTTCTTCTGACATTATCATTGTGAATTGCATCTGTATTTCTTCATTGATTAATTGGCTTATTTGGTGTCTGTGGTAGGGCACATTTACAGTAGCTGGACGAGAGTTCATACTCACCCTCATTTCAAGACGTTCACGCCATTATGCTGGCACTAGGTCTGGAAATTCCATCCTAATCTCTCCCTAAACACTTCCAAGTTCATTTTTCTTCCATCCAGTGTGATTTCTATTGTTTGCTAATATGATTTGTGGCGCATATGCTTCAGTTGATTAATGATTATGCAGCTATACAAAGCTGCCTAGTCTTTGAAGTAGCCCCTCTGATTATTTATCTTTTTGTGCTGAGGATGCTCGGTCATTGTGTTCTTATCATAGTTTAAAATTGCAAGTTGTTGCATTTGTTTTACTTGGTTTGAAAATTGAACAATCATGGTATAAAATGAACGTTGAATTCAGTTTCTAATGTTTTGTTTAAATGGGATTTTCTATATGAAGAAGGATTTTCCTTTCTAGACTTGGACTCTACTAGTTAGTTTTGAGCGCTCCTACTGACAACATCTAAAGGGATGTCAAAAATGGGAGGTTTGCTTGTGAAAAATAGGTTCTGTAGGTGTTTTTAATCTCTTTCTCGGGTGAAAAGTCAGCTCAGTAGATAAGAGTTTGCTTGAGAAAAAATTAAAAGAAAATCAAGTATGGCATGTTGTCCTCATAGTTCATGATTAACTCTGTTAGATATTGATAAGAAAAATTTTGATAAATCCATTAAGAAATCCTGTATTAGTAAATTATTCTTGAGCACTACAAATATAACACCTGAAATTTTCGATACAAAGATTCATCCTCGTTTAAATATTTAAGCTTCAATTTGACCAAATGAAAACAGTGCTTGCATATTTGCAGTGTATGTATTCAATTGCCTGCTTCATTTGGTTATTTATGTAGGTATTTGAGGCGGGGTGTTAATGAGAAGGGCAGAGTAGCTAATGATGTTGAGACAGAACAAATTGTTTTTGAGGATGTTCCTGAAGGTCTTCCTGTCCAAATAAGTTCTGTTGTCCAGAACCGTGGTTCAATACCTCTTTTCTGGTCGCAGGAAACTTCACGCCTAAATCTTAAACCTGATATTATATGTATGTCTTCTGTAATTATTGCGGAGTTATTTTATGTCTTATCTTTTCTACTTTGTTGAGCATCAGTACATGGGTATCTCATTGAGGCACTTGTTCTTCTTTTGCAGTGTCAAAGAAAGATCAGAATTACCAAGCCACTAGACTGCACTTCGAAAATCTTGTCAAAAGATATGGGAATCCCATAATAATTTTGAATTTAATAAAGGTAGTATTCCTTTTTTAAAAAGGAAGTGGTTTTATTTTCCCTAATTTATTTGACATGTCACCGTACTATTCCCTGAAGATGAAATTTTCTTCTATATTGGTTATCAACTCATCATTGTATGTATAGAAGTTGTTGACATGTATTTTAATATCTTGGACTGTTTTCCTCATGACAGAGTGGAAGTTCTGCTCATAGGATGTACTATCTAACATTTATATGTTTCATTTTTATAAGAATCTTTGTTCATTGATATAGCATATTTCATCCTACAGACCCGTGAAAAAAAGCCTCGTGAGTCCATACTCCGTTCAGAGTTTGCTAATGCAATTGATTTCATCAACAAAGATTTATCTGAGGAGAACCAGCTTAGATTCCTTCACTGGGATCTCCACAAACATTTTCAGAGGTATATGTCTTATATATGTATTTATGTATGTATGTTCACTGTCCTCAGCAAAGTCATGTGCACTCTAAGGTAGTTGATTCAAAACTATTTTTCCTTTCTTCCCCCAGCAAATCTGCAAACGTCTTGCTACTTCTGGGCAAAGTGGCTGCATATGCATTGACATTAACGGGTTTTCTTTATTGCCAAGTAACACCGACCTTGAGACCTGAGGAATCTTTAAGATGCCCATCTATAGAGTAAGTTCATTATGTGATTACAATAACTTTTTTCTTACCATTGTTAAGATTTGCTTCGTTTAGACTTGAACTTGTAAAACGGCTTGAGAGAAAAGATAAGAACAAACTATGATATGAATCTTTTCATTGAACTTGAGCAATGTTAATGACAAGTAATGTTTAATGGAGGATTGGTACCTCGAGGCTTTGTCATTGTTGCCTCTTGTTTACTGACTTTAAGGTTTGCATCCAGCAAAATTGATGTGGGAAGCTGTTCACCAAGACTTTTTGACAATTATAATGAGGATGCTGATAAGTTAGAGAGAAAACCTAGTGAAGGCAATAATGTTGCTAATGGAAATCATTCTGTCAAAGTCCCCATGTTTCAGAGGGGGGTGCTGAGGACCAATTGCATAGACTGTTTAGACCGCACAAATGTTGCACAATATGCATATGGGTTGGCTGCGCTTGGCCACCAGCTCCATGCTCTGGGAATTATTGACAACCCAAAAATTGACCTTAAAGACCCAATAGCTGATGATTTGATGTGGTTTTATGAGCGAATGGGTGACACACTTGCACATCAGTATGGCGGTTCTGCTGCACACAACAAGGTG
>JANTPZ010090813.1:0-34724 GCA_025593235.1 Vachellia pachyceras | reverse complement strand
TTATATGTATCAATGTTTATAATCTGAACAATTTTTGAGAGATTAGTTGAAGCTACTTCAAAGTAATATATTAAGAACACTTTAATTTAAAGAAAAATGATAAATATAAATATTTTAAATCAATATATTTAATCTTTTTAATCACTAAAAAAAGTCATTGAATTTATATATTAAGAACTAAATGTAATGTGTACTGCATTCAGTCCTTAATAAACTAGATCGGAAGTAGCATGATTTTACAACACGTTTAGATCTATGAGTGGGTAAGTAGGTATATCATGATGTGTTCCTCAATCCTCACAAGTACGAAAACGGGCCAGCTTTGATAAAAAAAAATAAATTGGGCTACCAAGGCCCAACATGAGGTTAGTTTTATGTTCCACATAGCAGGTAATCTGCCCCTCTGTGAGGCGGATTAATTTCCACAAAGCCCACTAACGGCCCAACCCAATTTCTTTTACTATTCTGTATTCGATCATGAATATAAAAAGCCATAAATATTTACTTTAACACTTGTACCAAAATTTTTTTTTACTCTAACACACAATAAGAAAATTCATGGCAAAAAGAAAAAAGAAAAAAAAAACACACACACATACAAAATAAGAAAATTAGGTGAAGTTACTTTTTAGTTTCAAATTAATTTTTGAACATTTTCCCTCAACAATTAATGCTTTATTACTTTCCTTATTGATTCCCAAACCAGGCATTCAGTGATAATTACGGGAATTTGTGAAAAATAAGCATGTACCAGTATAGGGATGACTTTATATTTTGCACCTTAGAACATAAAAAAAAACTTTTATTTATAACTACACGTAGTATGACATTAAGTGATGTTTAAAGAAGGCTAGCATAATTTTGGTAAACTGATACTAGGAACTAAATAATGAAAAATACCCCAAATCTCTTTATTCCTTCAATTAAGTGATGAATATTACACAAAACGTGCTTCCCATGTACTCCTAATACTAAATTTAGAAGTTAATTAAGATGTTTACTTTGATTCTAAATAAATATGAACATTAATTTACTCTACTTTTTAAATTTGTAGTGTTTTCCTCAAAAGCATTATTATTAATTGTATACAAAAAAGTGATTTTACCAATAATTAGTTAACATGTACATGATTAGAAAGAGTATTACATAAAAATTAATACACATTTATTACAAATAACTAATTTAAAGATTTTTTTAATACGAATCTATTAGTTATTTAGGAGGAGGAGACATTTTATATATATATATATATATGAAGTTATACATTATGTAACTTTCTTTCTACATATTTTATATTGATGATTATTTCTCCTTTGAATTTCATGTCTATTACAATAGTGAAATCGAATCGGCTTAATGAAAACAAGATCAACGACATTCTAAATTACCTAAGCTTGACGTAACCTACAAGCAGATTCTAATTATAGTCCCACATTCTCGTGCGGATCTCCGCCAACAATCTAATTCCATTCCACATTGATCACTCAATCATTTCCATTAGTTGAACTCCCTCTTCTTTGAGTGTATCAATGAACAACCACTCAGGAACACAAGCTATGGACCGTAGAGAAATTGACGGAGAAAAATTTTCATGCTATAGTCACGGCCATTGCTCCAATTTCAAACACTGGTCATTCTATTTCTACGTACCCATTACTTCACATCACATTCTTTGTTCAAACCAGGTAAAAAAATGATGCGGCTCAGTGAATGATGTTTCTTGCTTGTTCTTTGCAAACCCAAGATGCAAAGGAACAGGTCGTTTCATTTTAGGCGGATTGGGAAACGAATCCACCATTTAATTTCTGATGGTTCTCGTCATGACAGCGAGGAGGAGGATGATGTGTTGGATTTCTGAAGCATACAAGTTCAATGGAATAGATTAGAGCATTGCGGAAATGTACCTGGATCTATGGATGCGTGTAACGGAAGGACAGGTCAACCAGGTTATCGCCAAGGGACCAGAGGAAACCGACTGTGGATGGGGAAGCGAGACGGCCAAATGAAACCTCTTGGCTAACCTAGGGACCATAGCTCTGAATTTATAGAGGGGCCCCGTATTCAGCCCATCAATGAATATGGGCCAGCAAATCGAGCATCAGTATATATTAGTCCATGACACTGGATTGAGCCCACTTAATTCCTTAAACCCTATTAGATTACTTTATAAATTGGGCCGGGATAAAAAATAATGGCACCCACATATAAGTGTAATATGTGGCCCATTGTTGAATTATTCCAACAATCTCCCACTGGGGCACATATGTAACTTAAATATGTAAAACCTTATGCGCGTAATATTACCATTATTTATTCCCTAAACAATCTGGTCCATTGATTGCATCCACATAGAACCAATCAGGATCTTCGTCGTATTACACATAACGAAATCCCAGAATGATCACATATATGAACACAACCAAATGACATAGATCAATCATGGATATACTGCATGGAAAATTTCATGAATGTGATCTGTACATGCCTATTTTTCAACTGATCCTCCTTAGTGAGATCAACCTTAATCATACAGAATGGTAACTTGAATCTAAACCTTAAAGGAAAACCGAACAACTTTATTTCTCTATAACCTTATTTCTGATCAGAATAATTACCTAAATGTTCATAAAATCAAACACCAGATACATACTTCTACTAAACTAGGATATCCTCATCATAAAGCACACACATTCAAGCTATGTGCTCGTGAAAGACCTTGGGTGTTACTCCCTTTGTTAGGGGTTTAACAATTGTGGAGTATGTCTGAATATGTTCGATAGAAAACTATCCATTCTGCACCATATCCTTAACGGTTAGGTATTGGAATATCAAACTGTCGCCCTATTATCACAATATAACTTTAATGGTCTTTCAATACTTTATGCAATTTGCAGTCTAGTGACAAAGTTGCGCAACCATATTCCATGGTTGGATGCCTCCCAAACTGCTACATGCTTTGCTTCCATAAAAGATGAAGCTACAAGAAATGGCTTTACTAGCTAGCATGCAAACACAGCTTGATGTGGATTTCTTAATATCTTGGCATCCATCATGATCAGAATCAAAATACCGAATGATCTCTAACTGATCTGATCTACGATACATGAGCATGTAATCCTTTATTCTCTTTAGATATCTCATAACCCGTTTGGCTGCTTTGCAATAGTCCATACATGGGTTACTCATATCTTCCAAACATTCCAGTAATGAACGTAAGATCTGGTTGCGTACACACTTGAGCATACACAAGACTCCCAACAGTTGAAGAGTAAGGAATCTTTACTTCTTTAATCTCAAGTGTTGTCTTAGGGCATTGTTTGAGACTGAATTTTTCTCCCTTAGCAATAAGGGTGTCACCTGATTTACAATATTGCATGCCAACCCTCTTAAGCACTTTATCAATATAACTCCTTTGTGATAATCCAAGAACACCTCGATTTATATCTTAGTGAACCTGGATTCTAAATACAAAGGAAGCTCACCAAGATCTTTCATTTCAAAATTATTTGATAGAAATTTCTTGGTTTGCTGCAACAAGACCGAATTATAGGTGGCAAGCAATATGTTATCAACATATAAAACCGGGAATATGAACTTACTCCCACTAACCTTGCGATATACAAAATGATCAACTTGATTTACCTCGAAACTGAATGAGATAATTACCTGATGAAATTTATGATACCAATGAGGGGAAGCTTGCTTGAGACCATAGATGGATTTCTTTACTTTGCAAACCACAGAGTTAGGTTCTCCTAACACAAAGTTTTTGGTTGGTCCATATAAATCATCTCATCAATGTCACCATTGACAAACGCAGTCTTAACATCCATCTAATAGAGCTCAAGATCAAAATGAGCGACTAATGCCATGATTACTCTAAAAGAGCCTTTCGAAGAAACTAGAGAGAAAATCTCTTTAAAGTAATCCCTTCCTTTTGAGTAAAGTCTTTTGCCACAACACAAGCCGTATATCTTCCCACTTTGCCATTTGCATCCCTTTTGGTTTAAAATATCCATTTGCAACCAACGGGTTTTGCAACTTCTGGCAAAGGGATAAGATCCCAAACCTTATTGTCTTGTATGAACTTATACTCCATATCCGTCACCTCAATCCACTTTTGAGAGTTTGAGCATTGATTGCTTGTTGGAAGTTGATTGGATCATCTTCCACCATACCATTTTCTTCCTCATGTTCATGAAGGAAGACAATGTAAATGTAATTATCCAAAATTGCATTTTTCATTTCTCATGTGGATCGTCTTAGCATTGTTTCTTGAGGTTGTTGAGTTTCCACTTAAGGAACTTCAACCTGTATAGGAGGAATTTCAACTTGAACATCATTATGTAGAGGTTCTGGATTTACTTCTTTAATCACAACAGGTATTTGAATTCCTTTATTGGAATTCCCATTTTTTTAGAAGCAACTGATAGATTCGACTTAGTAATAGAGGTCGATTCTTCCTTGAAAGTGATGTTTCTTACTCTATCTTCCCCCAAGCTCAACATCCTTAAAGAAACGTATAGTTCTTGTTTCAAAAAATATTCCTGAGAGTAAGATCATAAAACTTATAACCCCTTAGGCCTTCAAAATATCCAATAAAGTAACTGCTTACTATTTTGGGGTATAGTTTCTTTTCTGAGGCCTATAAGGCCTTACTTTAGCTGAATAACCCCAAATATGAAAGTGTCTTAGACCGGACTTTTTACCCGTCTAAAACTCATAATGTGTTTTAGCAGTTGTCTTAGTTGGTATTTTGTTCAAAATGTAGGCTGCAATCTGTAGTGCTTCTCCCATTTACCTCATTATAAGTATTCTTTATTGGGTTAGAAGTAGAAACATGATTCTTAACGGGTTTCTTTGAACAGAACCCTTTGCAGCCTCTGAAAACTTTCTCTTTATGCCATTTCCTCTAGAAGTGCTAGCCACATTGGCATTGTGAGAGCTGTCAGGTTTAGTTTCTCTTCCTCTTACACAAGATAGTATATGAGCTCATTCAGAGTCCATTTTTCCTTATCAGTTATAACTGACCTTAAACTGGCTATATTGTGCAGGAAGAGAAATAAGCAACAAGTATACCAAAAGCTCCTCAAATAGCTGAAGCTTTAAATCCTTAAGTTTCACAATTATGTGAGACATTTCCATAACGTATTCTTTTATATTTTCTTGCCCTTTATAATTTATAGAAATCAAGTGTTGCAAAAGTTTGCTTGTTTATGCTTTATCGCTTTTTACAAAGCGCTTTTCAATTTTGGCAAGAAAATCCTTAGCATTGAGAATACTATCTATAATATCACCTCAAAAGACTTATGGGATGCCATGCTTTATGATCATAAGACTCATGTGATTTAATCGCTCCCACTAACCAAAACACCTCTGTGTTTCAAAAATACTTTCATTCATAAGAGGAGGGGGAGGATTAGTCCTTAATGCATGGTTTAGATCTATACATCCCAAAATTACCAGAATGCCATTCTTTTCTATTTAAAGAAATCCACATAAAATATAATGGCAATAAATCCAAATAAATGTAATCCCCATCGCAAGATACCGGTAACAACATTAATATTTTATCTTTGGATAATAATATTAACTGTCAGTGGCATCTTGTTGTAATAATCAAATACTGACAATAAGATCTATCAAACAATAACTATTCTTTAGAACATATTATTGTTCGCATGATTATACTTGAGCATTGTCACATATTTATCATCACAGGTGCCTATATATTTCTGCCAAGCATCAACCTTCCTTTGGGCCGATTAGATACTCGCATGAAATTATATAGTCACAAATAACATCTAATATACCTTATAAATAATTTTCACAAGAGAGCACACTTTGGTGTGATGTTGTGTCAATTTATTTAATCAGCATAATAGACAAAGAACCTTAAATGGGCACAAAAGCTTTCAAAAATTATTTGTAATTTATTGTCAATATCACAATACCTTATTTGTACATATTCCAAAAATAATCAACACATAAAATATGTACAAAATAATTTCCTTAATGTAAACAATAAAAAATAATCCATAAAATGTTCCTGGAAATAGACATAAAGGGCCAATAAGAGAATTTCCAGAAAAGAAAAATTAGACCTTTCCCTTTCTTTTTATTGCAAAACTATAAGCCCAAAACTTTAAATTGTCTACAAAAATAAAGCTCAAAACATAACCCCATAAGAAATTTCCAAAGAGGTCCATATGTTATAATCCATTCGTTGTCCAAATTTTTTTTTTTTGGTTACAAAAGAGAGCACTAAGCTCAAGTAAGGAGATTACACTATAAGGGAATGAATCCTAAAGTCACTAGAGCACAAAGCCTTCAAATGAGGGGGACAAAAGTCATAAACTCTATTCGCAGATATTCCTTCCTTTGCAAGCTTATCAGCAACCTGGTTTTGCTCCCTTAGTGCACAACTAATAACAACAACCCAGTCCCTTTTCAAGAAGGACTTGATCTCACCGAACAGTAGACTAGCATTGGGAATGGTTTTATTTAAGTTGATCATTTCAATTAGCAAATTGGCATCTGACTCAATAACTACCCTCCTAAAACCATATCTGAAAGCTAGTTGAAGCCCTTTATATAATGCCCACTCTTCTGCCTCATGAGGGTTACACTGACCCAAACACTTAGTAAATCCCACAATCCACTAACCCACATGATTTCTAATGATCCCTCCACACTCTGCCTTGAAGGACACTTGGGACACAGCTCCATCAACATTTACCTTGACCCATCCTTTCATTGGTGGCACCCAGCACTGAGCTTGTCTGTCAGTCAACTCTGCACTTAGCTGGAGAACATCCTCACATTGAACAAAAAGTTTCCAAGTTGCCAAAGTTACACTGAGAGGTTGCGGAGGTCTGCTGAAAGTTGTATCGAAGATCTCCTTGTTTCTCCATTTCCATAAATACCAACATGACACTCCCCAAAATAATTCCCAGTTGGAGATAAAGTACTGTCCCATTCCTCCCTTTAAATTCATTACCAACCAGTCTCTTAAAGATGCAGTAAAAATGCAAACTTATATCTTGGTTAAACTGTTAAATTCCACAAATTTCTTGCATATGTGCAGTCTCGCAATATGTGCAGGGTATTTTCATTCCCATCCCCACAATAAGAGCACTTGGGGGAAATATTAGCCCATCCACTTTTCCTATCATTTGTAGGAAGTCTATTATGAGCCACTTTCCAAAGAAAAAAATCTTATCCTTTCTACTCCTTTCCATTTCCAAATTTGCTTATAGAGAGGATTCATCAGATTAGCAGGACTCATCTCTATTGCATAATAAGCACTTCTGACAGTAAAACTCCCTGTTGCCGAGTGACCCCAGACCATCCTATCATTCCCAGCTCCAGCTCTAGGTGTCATTGAGTTTTGTAATTTGAGAATAACATCACTTCCTACCAGGTCTCTCAATCTGCCATAATCCCATCTTCCATCAACCACCCATTTTGTTACCAAAGAATTCTCCTCATCAGCAGCTAATGGTCCCTGACAGCATTCTTTAATTGTTCTTCCTTGCAACAGCCAGTTATCTAAGAAGAACTTCACTATATTCCCACTCCTCACCTGCCATCTCATACCACTTTCAACAAAACTCCTCTGATCACATATGAAGCGTCATAATCTTGAGTCCCCGTGTCTGTAATTTAATAGGTTGCTCTCACTCCTTAACATGTACTTTTTCTGTATCACTTATGTCCATAAACTTTGTTCTCCTACAAGAAGCTTCCACGCAATCTTTGTCCCAAAGGCATTATTCATCGTTTGTAGTCTTCTCACACCCAGACCACCATGGGTTTTTGGTAAGGTAACACTTTGCCAGCTAACTGGGTGAAAAGCTTTGCTATTTTCAGAACCCCATATGAAGTTACGCTGCACATCTCATTACAAATGTTGCAGGCACCTTGGCTACTTGCATAGGATAAAGTGGAATAGAGCTAATTACTGACTTAGCTAGTGTGATTCTCCCTGCTGTCGATAAGTATGCATCTTCCATGCTATCAATTTAGATCTGACTCTGTCCACAATAAATTGGAAATTCTCAGTAGCCTTTTTTCCTCTAGTCAAAGGAAAACCCAGGTATCTTCCTATCTCCATTGAAACTTTCATCCCTGCTACACCTGAAATCTGTCTTCTCTTACTTTCTGCAACATTCTTAGAGAAGAAAATTGACGATTTCTGCTTGTTTACTTTAGAACCTGACACTTGACCAAACCTTTCTAAGCAATTCATCATCACCAAAGCTTGCTTCTCTGTGGCCTCCCCAAAAAGGAGTAAGTCATCCGCAAACATAAGGTGGGAGATGCAAGGCCATTCTCTTAACACTTGAATGGACAGCCACTCTTTTTTATTTACTGCATCACATATGACATGGGATAATTTGTCCATATACATAACAAAAAGAAATGGTGATATTGGATCACCTTGTCTCAGGCCTCGTTTTGGCTTGAAAAATTCTGTTTGGTACCCATTCCATAACACATTGTAAGATGCTATTGAGATACACTTTATCAAGAGAGCTATGAATTCATCTTCCATTCCTATTCCCTTAATATTCCCTTCATAAACTCCCAGTTCACATGATCATATGCTTTTTCCAAATCAATTTTCATAACCATGAAGCCTTTTCTTCCTCTAGCTTTGTCCATTGTATGTAGAATTTCCTGTCTAACGATGATATTATCTTGGATAAAGCGCCCTGGAACAAAGCCTGCCTGAAAAGGTGATATAAGTTCACCCATTATACCCTTCATGCGTTTTGCTACAATTTTTGTTATGCATTTGTAGTGCACAGAAGCTAGGGAAATAGGTCTAAAGTGTTCCACTCTTTCAGGTCTATCTATCTTTGGAATCAGTGCAATTAATGTCTTGTTTGCATCCTCCATATCTCCTGTCCCTTGGAAGGCTTCCCTCACAAATTTGCAGACAGCCCCCCACTACTTTCCAGTTTCTTTGGAAAAAAGTTGGTGAAAGCCATCATGGCCTGGTGCCTTATAAGGCCCCGTATCGAAGATTGCTTCTCTAATTTCTTTTTCATTTAGCACTACTCCCAGCTGACGTATCTTGCTTTGATCTATAACAGGAAACTTCGTGATTGTGTCCATAACTGTCCCCCTTCCTTCCTCAACTTGGAAAAGATTTTTGAAATGACCAGTGACCATTTTTTTTAACTCCTCTTCTTCTATCCATACTCCATTTACATCTTTGAGTGCCTTTATTTCATTCCTTCTCCTTCTTGATGTAGCCTTGAGGTGATAATAT
Organism: Vachellia pachyceras; assembly: GCA_025593235.1. Taxonomy (NCBI): domain Eukaryota; kingdom Viridiplantae; phylum Streptophyta; class Magnoliopsida; order Fabales; family Fabaceae; genus Vachellia; species Vachellia pachyceras. Next base: position 25,444 of record JANTPZ010090813.1, on the reverse strand, counting down.
TTAGTATTTCTATCTCCTTGAGTTATCCACTGTGTTCTAGACTTTTGAAACCATTTGATCTTCTCTAATTTGAGCACTTCCTGTAATTCCTGCTGTAATTCCGTTTCTAAACTGCACAGAAATTTTGAAAAGGGGTATGAATGAGATCTCTGGATTCCATTCAATCATTTCATCAAATTATTTTTCATCTGCTCTACACTTCCAAACACTTGCATGTTCCACTGAGGTAGTCTGTTTCTTAAATTTTCCACATTGTGTCTCAGCTCACTACATTTATCCCAGTTGTCTTCCAAAAAGGCTGAAAAGTTGCTGTGAGTCAACCACATGGCTTCAAATCTAAAGGGCCTTAATGCAACCTTATGCCTACGCAATGTCAGTACAACAGGATTGTGGTCCGAGAAGTTAGTCGGTGAGTGTACTCTTAGGTAGCTTTCCTGCATTCTGGTGACAAAATGAGCATTAACTAATGCTCTATCTAACCTCTCATATAACCATTTGAAGCCTGCTAACTGGGGACCTTTCCATGTGAACTTAGGTCCAACTGCTCCCATATCAGTTAGTCCACAACCTATTATACTATCATTAAAAAACCTCATCCTAGACCAGTTAGCAACTGATCCTCCCACCCTTTCATCAGAGGTGCTAATATCATTAAAGTCACCAATTACTGTCCAAGGCATATAAATCCCTGTAGACAAATTTTTTAACTTTTCCCAAAGTTGCTGACAAAAATTTGAATGTGGTATTGCATATACAGCCGTTAAAGCAAAAGTAGGCATTCCCTTCAAGGAGCATTCAACATGGAAAAATTGCCGGTTTTCTTCAATTACCTTAACAGCAATAACACTTGACTTCCAAGCTGCAAACAGACCCCCTGACCTCCCTTCACTCGGGATCCATCTGTACTCATCAAAGCCCAACTTATGAAGTGCAGGCAGTTGGGTGATATTATGCCATTTCGTTTCTGCCAAAAAGATTAAGCTTGGTCTTGGCCCACTAATTACTAGGCCCAAGTTTCTTAGCAGGTGTCTACCACAGCCACCCCTTATGTTCCAATAAAGAATATTGTCTATAAAAAATAGAGGATGGATCAATAGACGAAGCCCATCATTGTTAACACGACATCTGTGTCTCTGGAACGAGAGACCCTCCACTTTCTAGCGTGATCTGCTCCTCCTAGGAAATTGAGGCTTCATGTAGCCCACTTCCATTACCCCCGAGGATTATATTATGATCCATTGGATCACCTGGATCTACTGGGCCTGGTTCTTTCAGTTGGGCTCCTATCTTTGAGCCCCCAACTTGCTGCTCCATAGGTTGACCTGCAATATGGATCCTATAATTCTTCTCCCCTTCGTCTTCATCCTTTCCCATCGTGAGCATGAATATCTGGCCTTCATGTAAAGAGGTGTTCCCCCTCTCCTCCTTTATCCTCTTCTCTGTCCTCCAAGGGCCATTATTTTGCTGAAACTTCTCTGATAATGCTCTTTGCTCAAACTCGTATATTTTTTCCTCAACTTGGCTTTGCACGTTACATTTATCCACTTCCTTCTCGCTCCTGCATGGCTTTGTACCTTACGGTTACGTCCAGGCTTCTCTCTCCTCCTACAACCACTATAGTGTACGTCGGGCATCACAGCAGTATTATCATTACCATCATTCTTGGCAGGCTCCTCATCAGCTAATACCGTAAACCTCGACCCTGACTTCGGCATTCTGGCCTGATCACTATTCTTATCCTTCGTTTTTCGGTAATGTCGTTTCTCTACTACTTTCCACTGCTCCATCACCTGGACAAACTCGTCAGCTTCCATATTATGATTCACATTCCCGTCTTCTTTGACCTCACTTTATGCTCCATTTGATGTCTTCTTTGTTTACACATATCATACCTATGTCCGTATATTCCACATCCTGTACAGAGCATATGGAGCCCTTTATACTCGAGGTAATGCTCTTCTCCATCCAGGCTAAATCCAGGCATAAGCTGTTTTCCCAACTCTATTAATACACAGATTCTAGCGAAATGCCCCCTCAGCTGGCAAGATGTGTTCATATCTACCTTCAGCATCTTGCCAATCTGATTGCCGATGCACGTTAATGCCTTCTCATCGTAATACTTCAAAGGTATATTCGGAATTCGAACCCATACGGTAACCCTGTTAATTGTAGCCTTGTGAGGATTAAAACTAGGTTCCCAAGGATGCACCGTGAGATAGTGATCAAAGATCATCCAAGGTCCCTCTGTTAGTGCATTTGTAAAGTCTTCCTTGCTTGAAAACTTGACCACAAAATAGCCATAGTCTATGTTGATGACATTCACAATTCCTCTCTTGGCCCACATGGTCTGCAATCTCTGATACAAGGCTTTATATCCAATTTGTCTCCCTAACAGCTTGACGATAACGGCTGTTTCCCATGCTCTATACAGTTTCTTTTTCATTCTATCAGAAAACAAGAAGGTAGGAAAATTTCTATTAGGATCCTCAAATGTCTGACACATTTGTTCCTCATCCTCGATTCCCCTGCTTCCTTTGGACTCTTCAGATATAGCATCGTCTGGTTCTATATCGTCCTCATCTTCCTGGTCCAAATTGACGCAACCCACAAAGGCCTTTTTTTTTATTTAATGGAAGCCCATTAAAGATTTTTCCCAAATTCCAGAAAAACTGCAGGTCCAGTGAACAAAAATGGGCGCTGGCCAAATCCTTTTATCCCAAAAAGCTATAGGCCCAAAGAACATACCTTCTCAAATAGATAAAACGCATGGCCCAAAAACGTGGCCAAAAAAATACTATAGCATCCCAAAAAAACCAGGCAGGTTTTTTTTTGCTGTTTTAAAAAAAACTGTAGCAGCCCAAAAAAGCTGTTTTAAAAAAAATTGACCCAAAAAAACTGGTCCAGAAGGGGGAAAAACAGACCTCCCTTTTTTTTTCCGGCCAAAATGGCCCATAAATTGTATAAAGAAAAACCGTAAGGCCCAGAATTCGACCCATTTTTTTAATACAAGCCCAAATGCCAGCGGTCCAAACATCCTTCAATCGAAATGATGCCGTTTCGGGTGCTGTGTGGAGGCGCTACCTGCACGCCAAAACGGCGTCATTGCGGGCAACTTGAAACGCGCCGTTTTGGCACCTCATCGAGCGGTCGGGTCGATCTACCCGACCCGCTTGCTTTCGCGACCCATTTCGCTTTCACCTACAGCGCCGAACAATTTTTTTTAAATAGAGGATCGGGTTGCCCTACCCGGATGCGCGACCTAGTTCGCTCCTTATCATTTCGCGGCAGCAGGCGAAGGTTTTTTTTAAAAAAAACTGAACCTGTTAATCAGTAATCAAGGCCCGACGGAAATCATGGGCTTTCGTTTTCTCCTCAGTTATGTTTCAGGCATCGCAGATAATGGCTTTTAACACAACAATCAACGCACATTAAGGCAATTAAAGGAAGCATTAAGTATTTTTTTTCTTCTTCTTCCTCCCTGTTTCGATTCATCTTCTTCACAGACAGGATCTATAGAGTTCGAAAAACATTTCAATGGCGGAGAAACAGTGATTTCAAGGCGACGACAGAGAGTTTTCCTGCGACGATGGGCTCAAAACTAGCGATTTTAATGGCGGAAAACGGCAAGTTTAACCAAGGTAAAACATAAATCCATGTATAACGATCACAAATAAGCAAACACTGATTCGTGTAGATATGAACTCGCACCAGAACAAGCTTTTGAAAAGTTTTCTGATTCCTATCTACTAACCACGATTTCCGGTGAAATCCATCACAGATGCATACAAACATACTAGTACAGATCATGGCAAGGAATGAATCCATGTGTGTATATCTATATATACATATACATAAACAGCAACCCCAGATTTTCACATACGAAAAATGCGAAGCTTTCGAAAAATTTTGAAAACTTTCTTTTCAACAAGAAGCCATAGATCCCGGCGATCAAGCTTGCAGATTGCGAAAAACTCACACATACAATATACTCACAGATTTACACACAAAAGCATATATGATCGGCCGAGAGAGACAAGAAAGGCTCGAAACAGATTTCCCTTAGTCACACATACAAAAAAAAAAAAAGCATATGATGAAGGAAGCAAATATTCATCAACAATTTTCCACACAATTCATGCGTACATATTTTATTCCAAAGAACTTATTATGGTTGCTCTAATACCTATTGTTAGATTTCTGAAGCATACAAGTTCAATGGAATAGATTAGAGCATTGCGGAAGTGTACCTGGATCCATGGATGCATGTGACGGAAGGGCAGGTCAACCAGGTTATCGCCAAGGGACTAGAGGAAACCGATTGCGGATGGGGAAGCGAGATGGCCAAATGAAACCTCTTGACTAACCCGGGGACTATAGCCCTGAATTTATAGAGGGGCCCCGTATTCAGCCCATCAATGAATACGGGCCAGCAAATCGGGTCTCAGTATATATTAGTCTATGACACTGGATTGAGCCCACTTAATTCTTTAAACCTTATTAGATCACTTTATAAATTGGGCCGTGATAAGAAATAATGGCACCCACATATAAGTGTAATATGTAGCCCATTGTTGAATTATTCCAACATGATGATGATAGGGGAGGAGCAGAATCTGATAATGAAATGCCCAGCAGCGTTAATGGCAATGACAGTGAATCCTCACTGAGAAATCGTCAAGTAGAATCTGCGATTCATCATCATCAACATAATGCTTCACCTGCTAGCGGGGTAGCCCCTGGGCCTAAATCTTCCAGGCCACAGACTGGTTTGTGTCTTCACATTTCAGCTCAAGATTACTATTCCGAAGTAGTTAATTACAATCAAATCCCAGAACCTCAAGTTGATTAGGAGTCACACATGATGATAATCAGAAGTTTTAGTATAGTGTTTTTTTTTGGGTTCACGTGATGTTCCTTCGTGCTTGGATTCAGAAGTGGATATGATAAAGGAAAGGTTTGCAAAGCTGCTTCTGGGAGAGGATGTCAGGTGCTGGAAAGGGGGTTTCTTCTGCTCTGGCGCTGTCCAATGCAATAACAAACCTAGCTAGTATGCTTACTTGCAAGAGAAAAAATGGTTAAAAAAAGCTTCATTATAATATTAAATGAAGCCTTACTGAATTTTTGATGCAACAATTTGATTGCTTGTGAAACATGCGCATGCAGCATCTGTTTTTGGGGAACAATCGAAACTGGGGCCAATGTCTGCAGAAAGCAAAGCAAGGTGGAGAAGAGAAGTTGACTGGATTTTATCTGTGACAGATCACGTTGTTGAGTTTGTTCCTTCAAAGCAGATAGGAAAGAATGGAACGTGCATGGAGGTGATCGGGCCTTCATTCTCTCGTCTCTTCGAACCAAAATGTTATGATTCAGTTTCAGTTTGATCAGACATACGTAATAAGTTGTGTTTATTTTTACAGATCATGACTACGCGGCAACGAGTTGATCTGTTCCTGAACGTCCCTGCCTTACGCAAGCTTGATGCAATGCTTATTGTGAGTAGCTAAATTTTACCTTTTCTCTGATTTCCCAATCCATTTGGTTTAGTCTGGGATATGATATTGCAACCAGTATTAATTCTATCAGTGGTGGATCCGACAATGCGCGTAGATTCTATAGACTACAAAAAATTTACAGATAACTAACAAGTCCCGTCAGTTTCACACTCTCACTAACGAACTGGATTACAATTGAACAAGACACGTTAGAGAATTTCAAAGATCAGACTGAATTCTGGTATGTTAAAAAGAGTGATGATGATCCTGAAGGTAAAAAGAGTGACAAATGGTGGCTACCAACTGTTAAAGTTCCACCAGATGGATTATCAGATGCAGGAAGAAAATGGATGTATATCCAGAAGGATTCTGTCACACGAGTACTTAAAGTAGCCATGGCCATTAATGCTCAAGTACTATCTGAGATGGAGATACCTGAAAACTATATTGAATCTCTTCCCAAAGTAAAATACGTGTCTTGATAAAATTTATTTAAAGTTTATAAGGAAGTAGTCTGTTTCATGAGACACATGGATTAATCTTGTCCTTGGTATATTTGACAGAACGGTAGAGAAAGCCTCGGTGATTCAATCTATAAATATATCACAGAGGATTACTTTGATCCTGGACAGTTCCTCTCAACTATGGACTCGTCTTGAGCACAAAGTTCTTGACCTCAAGAATAGGATTGAAGCTTCTATAGTGATATGGAGAAGAAAGATGACCAACAAGGATAGCAAATCTTCCTGGGCTCAGCTGTCAGCCATGAGAAGAGGGAGCTCTTTGAGGATAGAGCGGAGACAATATTGTTGTTAATTAAACAGAAGTTCCCAGGACTTCCGCAATCTTCACTTGAAATCAGCAAGATCCAGTACAACAAGGTAAAAACACACCATCACTTGCAACTCGTCTTTGTCGCCTTTCCCCTTTAAATTTTCTCACCCAACTAGGTTTTTCTTGTTGTTAAAAATATGCACAGGATGTAGGACAGTCCATTCTGGAAAGCTATTCAAGAGTGATAGAAAGCTTAGCTTATACAGTGTTATCAAGGATTGAGGATGTGCTACATGCTGATTTCATGGCAGTCAATCCATCAATGGCAGCACATACCAGGAAGCTTTCAGTGGATGACAACACGGGACGAAACGCTGGGGAAGAGATAGAGGAGAGGAATTCTTCATCAGAGACACCATCCTCCATGACACTCAGAGATTTCATGAATTGGTCCTCTTCTAATGGTTATGACATGCATAACTCTGAAGACTTGGATGGAGGAAACTGTAAAGAAAACGAGGAAAAGAGTTCAAATAAAACTCCCAAGTACAAGAAATCCTACTGGGACAAGATTGAGCACTTGTACGCCATCAAAAGTCCCATATCTCGCCATTGATATCAATAACCCAAGTAAAAAAATTGGATACTCTCAATTTCTCTTGTGAATTTACAACATATATATTTAAAACAAAATTATAATTTCAGCATATACAACCACAAATTATGGGGTGAATTATTCCTCAAATGAATCCCACTCTCTCTTGTTGTCCATTTATGAGAGAAATTGAGAAGATCCAATGCCGAGGAGGAAGGAGAAAAGGAGAGGAGCTCACAGCAAAAGATAAATCAGGAAGAAAACATTCACAGCGCAGGTGTAAATATTCAGATTCAGCCCCACGTTTTGTGCACTAGTCTTCTTTCCTCTGCTCCTTAGAATAAAATAGGTTGTATCAGTTCTGGTTGTTTGTATGCTCTTTATACCTTTTTTGAGTATTATTTTGTTCAGCAATAAATCTAAAATGTAGTTTTCTAGGCATTTGGTGGAACATGATTGTTCCTGAAGAAAATCTTCAAGTTCAATGACTATTAACAGTCTGATATGCTAATTCCAAATCCCTCCGTAGCAAGATCTGTCTTACCATAATTACAGAAGTTACAACCTTTTAAAGCACTTCACTAAAGATAAATCACCTTAAACTCAACCAACACACACACGCACGCACGCACACACAGAGGACTATAGGATGAAGAAATAGCTTCCCCATCTTTATTAGTGTGAATGCTTTCTGGGCCGTAGGAGCCATAACATGTCACTGCTACGCAATGATTTTCTGCGGCACACAGCCTTCTGGTTCACCTGCATATAAAGTCATTGGACGTTAGAAATTAGGAGCCACAGAGAAAATCTAGTTCAAATAAGGTTACATTTCATGGCCAAACTCACTTGGAAATGAAATGTTTGATTTGGGATTTTTGTCAAGACCGTCAGTGCATCCTGAACAGGTACCAAATCTGCAGATCAAGTATTGTCAAACCCAGAAAACAGAAGAAACTTAAGACTAACTTCAAGTAAATTTTTTTAGGCTTTTGCCAATAGGTTTTTCAATAAACACATGACACTGCGAGTAAACTTTTGAAAGATCTAATCATGTGATTGTCATGTCTGATAGCAGTAAGTTTTCTTCCATGAAAACAAATATCTTACCTAAGGCCAGGTTGTTATGCCCCTTAGCAGTAGCAGTGGTTAACTTGAAGTTTGGACATGGCTTCTGGGTGTACATAAAAAGTGGCAAACCCTCCTCCTCAAGCACAAGCATATCTTTAATTTTGGAAGGAACTTCACTTCCAGAATCCCTGAATAAGATTTAAAAAAGAGAGGAATGATAAATTCTTAGGAATTAAAGCAATCTCTTAACATATGGCCTAACATCACTTAACTATCAGATTCTTCAGAGTATCAAGTAATGAAAGGAGTACCTTAAATTTTCACTGCTTGACCTCTCATAGGTTGATGCTGATAAAAGAATGAAAGTAGAAAATGAAAATAACAAAGGATTAGATAAATGCATGAAAATAATAATAGTACAGAAAAATTTACTGTCTCTAAAAAGAACAGAGGATGATCAGGGAATTCTTACAAGATGTTAAGTAACGTGAATGGAATCTTGGCAAATTTTCACTCCACTGCACTTTGGAGAGTGCAAGGCTATCAGCATATCGTTCAAATGAAAGCATTCTCTGTCAAAAAGGCACCAATTTCAGTAACTAAAAACTCTACTAACTTTATTTATTTATGGTGGCCAACACTAAATGTTAAACATAACTCACTTGTTTGAGACAGTTGATGCGTAACTCAGTCTCAGAAAATGAGCTTGTTTGAGAAATAAGGGATTCGAGATTGGCTGAGACATTTCTAAGATGATCAACAACAGTTACCATGGCCCTGCATAGGTATTCTTATGTGTTCTTCAGAACTCTGCAAAATGCGGATACCCCAGTCTGTCAGCATATCCAGAAGCCAAACAGAGCTTCCAAACATGAAAATGAATCAAGGAAGAATTATCAACTTCTCAACATGTTCTTGTTAGGCTTATAACGTGGGAGCTAAAAGTCACAACACTAACATCTTAAATAGTGTTCAAAATGAGTAACTTAACGTTTTGTGCTGCTAGTATAGCTTCCATTTCTGTACTTCCCAGAGCTTTCAGGGTTGGTAAAAGTTTGAAAGTGGAACAATAAAAGAGACAAAAATTAAGATGTTAATTGTTATTTAACACGCCCTTTTGCATTAAGAGAAATCAATATATTATATATAATAATATCTTTTACAAGTTACACATTATCCCGTTCATATATTAGATTCTATGTAATATTCGGAGAAACCGTCTCTAGTTTCAAATATTTGGAATCAAATAGTTGAAAGATATGATTTTTAAACCAACGGATGTACATTTATCAGTCGCTTAAAAAAGCCAATAAAATCAAGGCAACATGGAATGCAAATACATCAGATAGTAACTTCAAAAACAGCAAGTTATATATATGGCTATGGAGGAGAGGTGCGAGATGTCTCACTCTTTGTTCACTTTGCTCTCTAAGAATGTGTTTTCACAGTGATCTGCAGCATCGTGAAGCTGAGACTGAAGTCCTCTAAGCTCCTGCAATCACCATGAACAAAGAAGAAGAAGAAGAAGTTTAAAACGTGAACAGAATAGAATCAAACCCAGTACGCTATAGCAATGCAGATAAGAGACAAACCAGAAGAGAGTTGGCAAAACTCAAGCTTTCTTCTTCTTCTACCTCACCTTCTGGGTTTTCACAGTGTGATGTAGAAGATATGGGTTCCATATTTAAGCTCTTATGGGTAGAAACAGAATGAAGAAGCGGGGTTTTGCGAGAAGCTATGGGAGGTTTTTGTGTAATGGTGAAACAAACAAAAACAATGAACATCTGGGATTCTGTATTAGCAGGCACTAATAAATGGACGAAAATGACATATAAAAGTGTTTCAGTCGTCCCGTGATATTCTGTTCTTCTGTTTTTACGAGTCTTCATTTGTTTTTTAAGAAAAAGATGGAAATCAGATAAACAATGGTCATCTGGGACTCCTCAGTGTCAGTGAGATTGTCGTCTGGGAATCTTGCAATAAAAAAAAGCTCCAGCTGCAAATTCTGAAGTATGGCCTCATAAAACAAATAAGGGACAATTTGTAGTAAATCGGCTCAACTATGATTTAGTCCTTTCAGTACATCTCTCAAGTCCTATAGTTTGAATTTTGTTGTAACTCAATGTATGAACTGTGACTCACTGTAACCCAATTTTTATGGTTTTAACTGTTTTATAATTTAATCATTATATTTTAATAAATAAATAATATATATAATAAAATGTTAAAGATTAAATTATAAAATAGTTAAAACTATAATGATTAAGTTGTAATGAATCAAAGTTCAGGAATTGAGTTATAACCGAGTTAAAATTATAAGTAGTGAATTGTAACACGTTAAAGTTCAGAAACAAGTTACAGCAAGTTTAAAAATTTAGGAACGAGAATATTAATTTTCCAACAAATAACTTCATTCCTCAAGATTAAATGTTTTTTGAATGGGAAATTGGCAAGCCAATGGCCTGGACACTGGAGACCTCATGGGTCGAGAATTAAACAGCACATTTACACCTTCATTTGAAACAAAAAAACTATGATTTTTTTTTTGCCAAGAAAAAACAAAACATTATATACTACTCTCTTCTGTCCTTATTATTACGAGTGTCCATAATATAACATATGTTTTTTATTAAATTATTATTATTTTTTACTTAATACTTTTAACTAATAATTTTGAGTAAGGATAATTTTAAGATTTTATAAAAACCAGCAGATTATATATATATATATGTATGTATGTACATGTACATGCTCACTTCTCCTAAAAGGATGCTTCACTTGCAAAAATCGAAGCAGAGTGTCGGTCCCTTGATTTTGTTGATTATTACTCTCACTTTGCTTAAATTTTTCGCGGCTCTTTAAGAAAAAATCAAGGTACAAGAAAGAAATCGGACTGGTGGTTGAATCGGATAAGACAGTGGTTAAGGGTTAGTAGGTCAGATTAGAGTTAAACCGAGGATCAGACTGGTGAAAAATAAAAAAATTAATGGTACAGGCCAATCGGACGCAGAAGGGGAAAAGAGGAAGAGAGAGACTGAAGGAAATGAGTGTTTATTCTTTATGCCATAACATTCTATTACACTCCAGCTTAGCCTTATAAGGCTCTCGCCCATAATCGAATAACAAACAGAATAACCCAACGGAATTACAACGACCAGCTGACGTGGCTACTAACAGCTTAAGGCGCTACACACGCTGCGCAAATCATAACCAACGAGGCCCCACACAATTCCCTAAAACAGAAGCGACTCATCCCAACTGACACGTAACAGTACTCCCCTCCTCGAGAGGATCCTTGTCCCCAAGGATGACGGCTGATCAGCACGTCGAGAAGTGTGGAAAGTGTTGCTGAATGGTCACGAGGTCTTCCCACGTGGCATCCTTCTCGTGAGTATGCTTCCAGTGAATCAAAACCTGAGTAACTAGTAAATTGCCCCGGTGAACCAACTTGCGACCCAGAATAGCGAGGGGTTCCCTGACAAGTGTGCCGTCATCGTCAACTGCAGGGAAGGTGGTAGTAACAACTGCATCCAAGCGAGGCGACCGTTTAAACAATGAAACATGGAAGACGGGGTGGATCTTGGTGCCAGGGGGAAGCTAAAGCTCATATACGACCTTCCCCACACGTCGCAGGATCTCAAAAGGTCCAAAATAACGGGCGGCCAGCTTGTGGAAGGAGGAATTAGTCAGAAGGGTTCGTGCAGAAGGGCTGTAACTTTAAGAAGACCCTGTCACCAACAGAGAATTCCCTTTCGGTACGATGTTTGTTGGCTTGATGAATCATGCGCTGCTGTGCACGAAGCAAGTTCTCCTTGAGGAGTTGAATGGTGGCCTCACGTGATGAGCAGAGGCGGTCGACGAGGTCGTTATTTGAGTCACCAACTAAGTAAGGTAAATGAGCTGGCGGGGAGACACCGTAAACCGCTTGGAAAGGCGTCATTTCGATGGCTGAATGATATGTGGTGTTATACCACAGCTCTGCCAGAGGTAGCCATTTCACCCATTGCTTTGGGAGATCACCTGTCATGCAACACAAGTAACATTCCAAGCATCTGTTCAACACCTCCGTCTACCTGTCGGTTTGTGGCATGTGGGTGATAAGCCGATGAAAACTACAACTGGACCCCGTACAAAAGGAAAGGCTCACACCAAAACTTGCCACAGAAGATGGGATCACGATCAGTGACTATTGACTGTGGGAACCCGTGGAGTTTAACCACGTTATCTAAGAAGATATGTGCCACGTCAATCGCAGTGAAGGGATGCTGGAGTGCCATGAAGTGTGCGGCCTTGGTTAACCGATCAAACACAACTAGGATAGTAGTCTTCGAGTATGACTTTGGGAGCCCACAAATGAAGTCCATGGAGAGATCAGTCCATGTGTACGTTGGAATTGGAAGGGGTTGGAGTAGCCCAGGCGACGCCACATTTTCCGACTTAAAGCAATGGCATGTGACACAATTGCGAACAAACTCACGGACGTCACGCTCAAGGCCTTTCCAATAGAAAACCGATAACAGACACCGATAAGTTGGCGTAACCCCAAAGTGACCCCCTACGGCGTCCAAATGGAAGTGCTGCAATAGTTGTGTGCGCAGTGCAGGGTCAGCACCGATGACGATCTTCCCCTTTCATTTGAGAAGTCTGTGGCCCCACGAGAAATGAGGATGGGACAAGGGGTCGAGTTCTAAGGTCGAAATAAGGTGCTGCAATTTACTATTAGAGACCCAAGAAGCTTTCATGCTGTCGAGGAGGTCAGTGGATGGCGAGGTCATAGCCAGAAGAGTCCCATCGTGCTGGCAGGAGAGGGCGTCAGCGACTACATTCTCACATCCCCGACGATACTCAATATCATACGTCAGGTCACCCAACTTGTTTAACCATTTCAACTGATCAGGAGAGAGAGAGACTTTTGCTCTAACAGATGCTTTAAGGGTAAATGATATGTTCGGATGGTGAACAGAAGACCCACCAAATAGGAACGCCATTGTTGGACTGCGAAGATTACGACCATAAGCTCCCTTTTGTATGCTGACATCGCTCGTTTCCTTGGACTTAACGCCTTGCTTGTGAAGGCTAATGGGTGACCCCCTGTGTTAGTATAGCGCCTAGACCAGAGCCAGACACATCTGTGTCGATGATGAATTTCCCATTGAAGTCAGGTAAAGCCAAAACAGGGGGTGTGGTCATTGCTTCTTTCAACTTCTCAAACGTCATGGCTACCTCTGTAGTCTAGCTAAATGCCTCATTCTTCTTCAACAAGGCTGTTAAGGGCTGACAGATGCTACCATAATTTTTAATGAAGCCCCGGTAGTAACCTGAGACCCAAGAAACCCCTTAGTGCCTTGGTGGATCTGGCACTGTCCACGAGCGAATTGCTACCAACTTCTGAGGGTCAGCTACCAACAATCAACGCAAATATGGCTTAAAGATAGAATTCATCAGTCCCTGGAAGGTTGCAGGAGCGTTAGTTAAGCCGAATGGCATCACTAGGAATTCATAAAGCCCTTCGTGCGTACGGAAGGCAATCTTGTGCGTGTCAGGTGGATGCATCCTGATCTGGTGATACCCTGTTTGGAGGTCCAACTTGGAAAAAAAATTGCACCGTGGAGCTCATTAAGTAAATCCTCTATCAAAGGAATGGGAAATTTATTTTTAACAATTTCATTGTTGAGCTTCTGATAGTCGACGCAAAAGCACCACGACCCATCCTTGTGCACTAGTACCACCGGGGCAGCGAACGGGCTATGGCTTGGGCGAATCACTCATGCGTGTAGCATCTGCGTCACCTGACGCTCAATTTCATTTTTCTGGATAGGACCATATCGATAGGGGCGGCAAGACACGGGGTTATCCCCTCTCAAGTGGATGCGATAGTCAAAGGTCCGTTGAGATGGCAGGGATGTAGGCTCCAGGAAAACATCTGTGAAGGAACCCAGGAGGAGCTATAGCTGCTTCTGCTGCTCTAATGGTTAACTGTTGAGTTTGGCAAAGATGCATCAGAAATTCGTTCTCCTTTGTGCCTCCCTGAATCAGAAACAAGTGCTGGGCCAGGAAGAGATCACGAGAGCCCAATTGACCTTCCTTTGGACCATCTGAAGAAGCCCCCAGCCCATGCACTTCGTAATGCTGCCCTTGGTATGAGAAAGCCATGAAGTGTCCATATCTAGGACGATGCGGCCAAAACGCCTCAGCCACTGTGCCCCTAGAATTATGTCGAAGTGCCCTACATCCAAGAGCAAAAAGTTCGCGTAAAAAACAGAGCCCACCATTGACCAGTGAAGGTCTTTACAAATCCGATCAACAATAATAGTTCGTCCACCAGCAACTCCAACACGAAACGTCTGGCTCTGTTGCATAGGTAGATGGAGTTTCTTGACCAACTCAGTGATAACCACGTTATGCGAGCTCCCTGTATCTATGAGGATTGTCACCTGCTGCTTCTTGATGAACCCTGCCACTCGAAGAGTTGATGCATCACCATCGCCAAGGAGGGCGTTGATGACTGCCGTTGGTTCTTCGCACACTCCTGGGTCCAAGGTCTTCGTAGCGTCGACAAAGTTTTTTTCGTCGGGTTCCTGCACAACAAGCATTATGGCCTGGGATTCTTGACACCTGTGGGAGCTGGTGTACTTCTCATTGCACCAATAGCATAGCCCCCACCACTGACGATCATCCATATCCCGTTTGGTCAATGTCACGGAAGGTTTGGTTACAGGTGGAGTGGACGATGAGGATGAGGCACTTGGTGGTGATAGATGAGTCTTGAAGGTCGACGATGATGGCGGGTAACGGGGAGTGAATGGAGAAGTCTTTGCCGGAAAAGATGATGTGCTAGATAGAGAAGGCCGCCCAAGGAGAGAAGGTAGCGGTGGCCGACGCCAGGCATTAATTGTCCGTTCTTGTATGCAGGACATTTGCATCATGCTCGACAGATTTGGAGGTTTAAATGCATCGACCATGGATTGCACCTCTAAACGAAGTCCTCCTAAGAAACAGTCCATGGCAACGCGTTCTGGAATGTCGACCTCAGTCAGGAGGTCATCGAAGGCCTCGATGTACTCATCCACAGATGTAACTTGCTGCAGCTGCTTGATTTGAACCGTCGCGTTAATGTGCTTGGTGTCCGAAAAACGATCCTCCATATGGAGCAGATAAGTTTCCCAAGAAATATTGTCCTCCTGTCTTGCCTTGGTAAAATTCAAGTGCCACTTAAGAGCCTTCCCCTCTAAGTGGATGTTGATAAGCCGGATACGCTGATCAGATGGTGTGGCGTCGACGACGAAGAATTGGCGACATCGATATACCCAACCACGGAAGTCATTTCCGTTAAACCTCGGGAACTCTACTCGCGTTTGCTTGGTCGACGACGAAGAATTGGCGACATCGATATACCCAACTGGATGTGTGGATTCCGGTGAGGGGAACTAGAGGAGCCACCATTGTTGTCTCATTGGCCCTGTGACGCCAATGAAGCCATACCAGCTGCTAACTCCTTCAATGAAGCTTCGATGCGAGACATGGAAAACTTCATATCAGAGATATCTGTGGAGTATCGTTCTTGTTGCGTGCGAATGATGTTCGTCGTCGTTGCCTGTATGTCCATGCGCTTTTCTAGGTCGATGAGCTTGTCCGTGGATCGCGTGTCTGGTGCCATCACCGACGATGGCTCTGATACCACTTTGGTACAGGCCAATTTGACGCAGAAGGGGAAAAGAGGAAGAGACTGAAGGAAATGAGTGTTTATTCTTTATGCTATAACATTCTATTACACTCTAGCTTAGCCTTATAAGGCTCCCGCCCATAATCGAATAACAAACAGAACAACCCAATGGAATTACAATGACCAGCTGAAGTGGCTAATAACAGCTTAAGGCGCTACACACGCTGCGCAACTAATCATAACTGACGAGGCCCCACACAATTCCCTAAAACAGAAGCGACTCATCCCAACTGACACATAACAATTAAGAAATAAATCTCATCATATATTGACACAATCAAACTATCTAAAATTGAAAATTTCAAAAATTAAGTAATAAATTTCAATATTAACAAAGTAACAATTATCAAACCAACCATATATTTATGGCTCATCTATGATCCAATGTTATTTATAATTTTGAAATATTCATCCTAATAAAACATCAAAATATATGGTAAGAGGTTCTTTTTTTTTTAACTTTCACATTTGAAATTTTAAAATAATTCATTCTTTTTTCTAAAAATAATTAAAAAGATGACTAAATGCAAAACGTGACTATAGGCATGCATGGGGAGGGGTTTTGTTTTTTTACCTTTCAATTTTTTTAAAAATCATTATTTTGCTTTTTTTAAATAAAAGTTTGTAAAAAAGAAGTAAGCTGGTTGACTCCAGTCAGTCTAGGTTAGATTGACCCAGTCCGGGGTTAAAAAAAACCCTGATCGAACTGGAGGTGGCTCGTCAATTTTCGGTTTGACTCGACTAGTCTGTCTGGGTTCCTGTACCATGAAAAAATATAGCGTTCTTAAATAAAAATGTTTTGTCAGTTTTATGCAACAAAATGTCAATGAAGATATAAATTAAACTAAAGTTATTAAAACTAAAGAACTAAAAATATATTTTTAAATTTAATAGACTAAACTGAATTTTGATATAAATTTAAAGGATCAATAGTATATTTTAATCAATAAATTAAATATCTTTTAGTGTAAATAATATACACAGCGGACATGTTGAGTACTTAGAAATGCTAATCTAATTAAGCACTCAAAAAGCCTAAGGGTGATTATCGTTTATATATATATATATATATATATATATTTGAAGTACAGTATGGACAAGACAGGTCAACCTTTTTGTGGAAGAAAAAGTTAAAGATCCAATTCAAAGAAGATGTGAAGCAAGCCATGTAGCCATGTGAAAGATCCTTAACTTCATTTCTTTGAATTTTTTGAGCTTCATACAAAATGCATATGCCAAAACTTGATCTTCACAATTAGAAGGAACAAGAATTCAATTCATTGAGTTGATATATAATTAATAATTTTAATAATCTTTACACATTTTTATGAAAAGCTTACCCCTAATGAATTTATAATTTTTTGAATTTTTTTTTGGGCTCAAGTCAAAACCAATCCATCCCTTGCCCAGACAGAACATGATTCATCCCTCCATTTGAAGTCTCCATGTTGAAAAAAAAAAATACATATAGTAGACTTGAAAAGAAATAGGAATAAAATAAATAATAAATAAAAATCTGAGATATAATCCCAACACATTATTACATTCTTTCGTTGCACTTCTTTCTAATCTTTGTGAGATCATTCCAAAAAATTGTGCTAGGATTATTTTATCCGCTTCATTAATAGTATTATAGTGATCCTTGTGCTATATATAACTTGCACTGGAGCTTTACTTTATACCCAGGAGTTAAAATTTATAGGGTATGATTCATGGCACTGGGCATAAATAATAAAGTTCATATCTGGAAATCAATGGTACAGCCACCATGAAACTCTGCAGTTTCAATTTCAGTTAATAGCGTCCTGTGATCTGACTTCAATGACCCTGTTGCAGCAAATATATCTCTCAGACTTTTGTACAATTTTTCATGTTCCTCCTTTATTCCTTTGTGGTTTTCATGACCACCCTGTTGTAAATCCCCAGAAGATGCAGCTTCAAGAGCAGATCCTAAGCATTCTCCATCTTCACAAGTTGAGAATCCATATCAATACATGTATGTCAATGGGTGAAGAAGAAAACTAGGTTTTATTTTCAATACAACAGAAAGGAATTAAGTGGGTTGAACAAGTTAAGAAGAAAATAGCAGAAACAGAGGGAAAAAAGAGGAGAGAAAATTTTGATGATAATTGGTATGATATTTCAAAATCTCAAATCCTTTTTACCATATACTACACTGGGGCTCTTTAAAAGAAGCCCAACAGATAACAAAAGAAAATTAAAAAAAAAAATTCATAAAATACCCAATATGACAGTATGTAAAACACAACTAAAATATCTCAAGATTAAAAGGAAAAACCACTTCAGTTGGTTAATATTTTCACTCCACCTCAAGATATTGTTTCTCTAACATTTGCAGACACGTTAACTTTTGAAACAATGTCCAATGATCCATCCCAAGAGGTTAGCACAGAGATTGATGGGCAGATGTGAAGTCAGATGCATCATGCATGGTAACAAGCTTGAATCCAAACATAATTGGGCAATTTATTGGTCTAGGCCCCCAAATAATAGAGATTTTTTGTTTAAAAAAAGATATTATAAAAGTAAGCTGAAATCAATAATTTGTATGTCATTAAAACAAAAACACTCATGAAGACACCATCTAATTGGAAGAAGAACCATGTAAATGAACTAGATATATTCTCATCAGTTTGTGCGCAGCGTAATTACCTTCAGATCTTGTTGAAATATTTTGTGAAGTCTTGTCTAATTTACCACGGGTGGTGCACATCCATCTTATCTCTGGTTTAAAATCATCCTGAGATTTAACTGGAATATGCCAGTGGCCTTCCTCTGATTCCTGCTACAACTATTGCAATGTCATATTTCAATTGTTGATTTTCTCACATCCCTTGGTTTTATTTTTTCTTTTCCTTTGCTCTATATCTCTCTATTATTTCAAATTCAAAACGAACAAGGGCTGGCAGAAAAATCAATTATATTTTGTGTTCAATGTTTTCTATTTTAGAAAAAGCACAAGAGATTTCCAGTAATATATGTGTCACTGACCTGTATTACAACAGAACAAGGAGGGGGCATGTGAAACTCTGGACCAGCATCTGAGAAACTAAAATGTACCTTGTATTAGGAAAAGAGATAGATCCATGTAAGAATGGTCATATTTGTACTTGTTCTTGGATTAAAAAAGAAAAGAAGAATATTTTCTTCCTTGAAAGCTTAACTCACTTGATGTCTTTCTTTCCACTTGGGGAAGATGTCATTTCCCAAAAGTTGAAATAAATGATCTCTCATTTCATCATTGGTCACAATTAAGCACCTGACTTTTATAGCTGCATATAAACAGTACCTGAAAGATAGGTCAGCATGTGAAGCACTAGTAAGCTATAATCAGTACAAATAAACAGATAAACGAAAGGTAGAATAAAAATTGTTGAATTTTGTCTCTTACCAGTCATCATTTGATCCGGTAGGTGTGGCATAGAGTGCATCAGCATTTTTCCACTTCTCAATTAATTCCCTGTTGAAAGGTTCATCCATCTTGTGCCCTGTAATACGCTTATTATGTAAAATAATAAGCGGATACCTCTTCGAAGGGAGCTTCTGACGTATTCCGTTGACAACAGCATTTATCTAGAGGTTTTATATGAGAAGAACATAATTGATAAACACAATAGCGATGAAAATAAGAATCCAGAAAGCAAAGCCAACCAAGTTTTTCCTACATTCAGTAACTTGCCTTGGATGGCATGAATCTCCGTTGGCTGAAAAGGCCCACATTTGCAGCATCTACCACTGCTTCAAAAGGTCCATAATAGTCAAGCCATTTCTGCATTTGACAGGTCAATTTGTTCCACTTCATCAATTAATAATAAAACTATAACTTATTTGCATTGTTAGTGTTTCTTACTTGGAATTTCAGAAAGTTTGATTTTCTCTCTCTCATTATCGCAATAGATGCAACAGAGTTCGCAAACTTCTCTGTTTCAATAGAATCTAGATCAATAGTGGCCAAATGCAGCCCACAGCATTTACACATTCCATCAGTACCAACAGTTGTATGGGAAATTTCCCACTGTCCCTTACCCAACCAACCCTGCCCATGCCAGCCTCCACCATTATTTTCTATCACTTCTTTCATCAATCTTTTATCCCATTTCCTTTTCCCCACCCTTGAAGCCTTCTTGCTCTTAAACCAACTAATAATCACATCTGCAGTAGAAGTTGAGACTTCCCTAACAGTAGTTCTTAGTCTATGCAACACATAGTAGACCTTGTCACTCTTGCAGGCTAAAATGCTTGCTCTTAAAAGTGCCTCCAACTCGGGCTCCTCTGGAATGACACCATCTTCCAGCATTTGTTTTTCAACAGAAAATGCTTTATCCACATCTCCATTATTGCAAAAGGCGAATAGAGCAGGATCATAAGATCGCAAGCGAGGATTAATTCCCAGCATCTTCATTTGCTTCACCATCTCAAAAGCCATGTCACCGTCTCCCATTGACATGGCTATTCTAGCCACAGATGTTAAGGCTGCCTCATTCATTGAGACCCCCTCATGGCGCATATTCTCATATATCTCAAACCCTCTCTTTATAGCATATTTCTTGACATCTTCACTCACCAAAATTTCATGGGCCTCTTGGTTGTATTCAATATCTTGAACAGCTGAAAACTTATCACCTTCCTTCTTAGGATGAGTATGATGCCTTAGGAGTCCATTGGAGGACTTGGTCATGTTGTCATTGGAGTTCAACTCTTTCCTATCGATTGTTTCATTACTCTTCACTGTGTCAAAAAGTTTCTCATTGGTATTATTACCACTCAATTCCCTGAACTCCAAGGGATTCATAACTTCCTTAGGTAAAGCCAATTTTTCAGAAGTTCGACTTCCACTTCCACTTTTAGCTGGCCGAACAACACCAACGGCTGCAGAAGAACAAAGATACAATAGCACTGTATAGTTGTGCTGCCCCAATTTGATTCCTTTGGTCCGAGCCATATCATACAAAGATAATGCCTCCATTACATCCCCTCTTTTGGAACAATGATCCAAAGCAACCCGCAAATTGATTTCCGGGGTATCATTATTCTTCTTTGACTTCTTCTTGTTCCCCTTCGTCACCTGATTTTTGTTGTCTTTCTTCTCTATTTTCTCACTAGTTCCATAATTACCACTAGCTTCCAGAGACTTACCCTTAGAGGAATGCCCAGAATTCATTACTTTCGCCTCTCGATACCCTGGGGTTTTCCTAGGATGTCTTGAGAACCTCTTTTCAGATTTCTCCTCCACAACTGAATCAATATGATTTTTCACTGTATTTTTGCTGACCCTTTTATCTATAGACTTCGCTGAAGAATACCCATGTCTAAATTCTTTCCTTTGTTCGACACTTTTAGTGTTTACCGAAGTTCGTCGTTCTAAACTACTGAGCTTGGGGACTGAAGCTTGAGAATTCACTAGGAAATCGTGATTAAGCTTTCGTTTATGGTAGGATTTGAAAGAAAAAGAAGTGAGAGAAAGAGAAAGAGAGTGAAAGTTAGAAGTTTTGAGCAAGGGATGGTACCTAGAGAGAGAGAAGGGGATGGGTTGCTCGTGTTGCAGTTGCAGAGACATGAAGGTAAAGGAGGCCATATGTGGCCGTTGGAGGAGCTTCCTCTCGAATGTCGATATCGTCTGATAGAGTTATACGTGGCAAGCCGATAACTTTGACATGACAAAAAAGCCCTCCACTTTTACCCCAGAAAAAGAGAGCGTGAATTGAACTTGAGTTGACAATGGCCAAGACTCGATTAGGAAGAGGAAGTGGATAAAAAGCATATAAGAAAATTACTGTAAAACAAGCAGAACAAATTAAATCAGTGTAGAATTCTACTCTAACATATCAATCACCCTGCTTTTCTGTCTTTTTTTTTAATTCTATATTTTTTGTTTAGGTTGCCTCTAAGCCAATTATCAAGAAAATAGTGTCTTAAATTTACATATGAAATGAAAGCAAGCAATTTCTTTTAGGTTATACTCTCTCTCCCTCTTATTTAAGCAATCTTTTATATAAGTAATAATTTTGGCTTTGTATAAAAATTTAATACAATTTTCTTTTTTTAATTTTTACCCCTAATTAATTAATTATATATATCTCTTGTATTATTTTCCCACTAATTCTCTCTTCTCTTCTCCCACTTGTTCTCTTACACACTAATCTTAATTAAGTATGGATATGGTTTAAAAAAATTGTATATCTTACATATTTATTAATTTTAACTAATTTTAATTAATGATTCACTTGACCTAATTTAAACAGTCGTTATTTATAAAAAGATTCGGTAAAAGTACTAAAAATTATACGAATATGACGTGTTTCTTCTGGTGGTGTTAGGCTGGTGCATGTTTACTGGAGTTCTTGGTCCATTTCGACAGCGGTGTGTAACTTAGGGTTAGAGTTATAAGTTGTTTGGGCTGACTTTTATATACGTGTAATAATCTTGTTTGGACCTAACTTTTACAGACTTGTAATAATCTTGTTTATAATAGAACTTATCTTCTAAAAAGAAAATGTGTTTATTCCTATTGAAATCATTCAACCTCAAGACGATTTTTCGTTTTCCAATTAAAAAAAATGTCAGATAAAACTAAGTGATGTGACAAGAGAGAAAGTACAAGGAGACTGAAATTGCTCTTGCCATGAACGAGTTCCTCACAATTTTAAAATCGATTTTGGCCTTAACGATTTTGGTTTCCTCACAAAATATAAAATCGATTTTGGCCTAACGATTTTGGTATTCAGTGAATACCATGAATGTGTTAGATTCAGCTCGTTTTCCTCTTTCTCCTTTTCTTT
The DNA here is from genome assembly GCA_025593235.1 of Vachellia pachyceras. NCBI lineage: Eukaryota > Viridiplantae > Streptophyta > Magnoliopsida > Fabales > Fabaceae > Vachellia > Vachellia pachyceras. The sequence goes on along the minus strand of JANTPZ010090813.1, from coordinate 2,989 downwards.
TCAAAATTTTATATTCATTTACCTTTTAGATTAAAAGATGGACAATTCGAATTTAATATTTTAAAAAATTATTATAAACATAAATAAATAAGGTTTAAACTATTAAAGTTTGATCTTTATAGTTCATGACTGCAGGAAAAAAACTTAATTGATAAAATATTATAATAATTTTAATAAAATATTGAATGCAAACCATTTATTTTTGAACTAATGATAAGGACAGATATGATTATCAAACAATTTATAGTATTATCAAGATGTCAATTTTATTGTTTTGTGGTATTGAAAAGTCACTGTGTGTGAACTCGATGATTTGAAGAATTGGATTATGCAGTTCCTACAGTTTCAGCATCATCAAGGTGAAGAAGGCAAAAGTAATACGATATAGTACCTCAGGAAGATAGGAATTATAGCATTTTTTTCAACACTGCTAGTTTGAGGACAAAAATATGGTTGAAGATATTTTTACCTAGTTTGATAATATGATCTAGAAATGCCATAGTTTGTACAAATCAGAATCAGTTAAAACCTCATGCAATGAACAAAATTATTACTTTGACAAAGAAGCTCAGCCAGTGCTAGGAATCCCCTTCCATAAATAGATTACCATGAAATAAACCTATCTAGCAGGTAAGCAGCATCAGTTGCACCACGTTTCCCTCAACAATTTCAGATAAAGCGTACAATGTCAAAAGACCTTAAGAGAACAATAAAAGAAAAACATGCCCACGTGAGCCCTAGCATACCATCAAATGGAACACTGCCACGGTGCACCGAATAGCTGCACATAGGTACTGTTATAAAGGCATGGAAATACCTGTAAATTGGAGAAAGAAAAGCATCTGTAAAGCTCTTGACTTCAGCCATTTAAATGTGCAATCCAAAGCACCAGAAAAGTATGCATCTAGAGAATGTAAACTTCTCAAACAAATCTGTAAATCCTCATAAAGTTAGTCAGGTATACCATTAGACTATAAGTCGAACGGATATGGATCCTGTCAATTGTCACTCCTTCTATTGCTTCAAATCTAAACATTTATGTTTATTTTACTGTCAATGCGCCACATGTCTCTGACTATACATACTTCAGGCAGAAAAACTAGCCGAGAGTGACGAGGCAAAATGGTCAATAAGTTTTTTATACCTTCTTAGCTACAGTATGAGCCATGAGGCACAATGACAATTGTAATATCAAATTATCAACCATAAATGGCAAGAGTTAATGCCATCAAGGGGTAATTGAGATAGTGGCAAATTCAAGGGATCCATATCCGAAGTGAAATTCCTTCCAAAAGATCGAACTTTACAAATCATCATTCACCACCCAAAAATAATTAAAAAGAAATTTTTGTTATTTTAATCATGGTATGTCAATGACAAAACTACGCAATCAAACCATAACGGAAATCAGGTGGAAAGAAGATTACTTCATAAACTCATACTACTGCAAATTTTTAAATGCTCTACAAGATTAAACTTGTTCTGCAGGAAAACAAAAAACGGAACCACTCAACAACAGAAGACAACACTTTCAATCATTCCCCAAAATAGTACAAATGGTGCGATTGAAAGGTACATCCCCACAAAAGAAAAGGGAATTTCCTATCTCTAAGACCACAAAATGGAAATATAGAAAGATGAGGTATGAAAAGGAGGAATGTTAAAGCATCTAGACTAATAAAGTGTTTGAATCCCTGCAAATTGTTGACTCCATTCTCCACGATCTTATTTTTTTCTCGAATGAAGCACCAAACACATAGAATTGAGTATAGAAGACCATAGAATGAAGCTCAGTTACTCACACAAGGGACCCAAAAAAAAGGTTGCGATGGAGAAAACAGCATTCAAATCCAGAGATACTATTATAGTATTTCTCTGGGACCAAAATGCAAACAGAAAATATGCATCAACAGAGAGGTGAATTTCAATGCTAAGAGATCTCCTAAATCATTTTTCGCCATGAAAATTTATATCACATGCGGCAACTCCCAAACATCATTGCTCATCAAATTAATCAACGTACCTTGAGGAACTAATCCCCAGCTCCAAGATTCTATGGACAAGCTTGATACTAACCGAGCAGAAGCGACTACGTCATGCAACGGCATCATTGATCCCAAGCAACCCAACTCCACCGGTAACCTATCCAAAAGGGAGAAAACAAATAAAAAAAATACCCCCGCAAAAGATTTCATAGGGAAATCCATGTTTGGCAAACCAGTGTACTGGTTTTTAGAAGAAATAATTCTAAAGTTGAGAGAATGAGAGAAAAATCCTATCCTCTTTCTCGGGAGCCCAACAAAAAGCGAGAGTAAGACAAATCATCAGGTTGAAAGAAGAATGCAGGAAGCAAAATCTGACCGTGAAATGCGAGAAGCACGTCTTAGAGATGCAGAATTAAGGAGGGATGAGAGAGTGGGTTTGGCGAGTTTAAGAGCAAGGGGATGTAACCGAGACGACAACTTTGTCACAAGCTTTGAAGTTGCCATTGTTGAGCTGTGTGGCTTCTGCCTAGAGCCGGTAATATGGGCGGTGTGATGGGTTTGGACCGGTCCGTAATGAGTTTTGAGTCCGGTGATCCGGGCTCAAAATACCCATTTTAATATGGGTCATAATTTACCAAACCCAACCTATAACCGGTGGGTTGGTGGGTTGGGCGGGCCGGCCCATATTTTTTTTTCTATTTTTTAATTTTTAAAAAAAATAATATAATGAAATTTTTTGTCATAAGTCTAAAGTCCTAAATCATAAAAATATATTACAACATCATAAAGTTCAAAATTTAAACCCTAAACATCAATACCTTTACCGAACCAAAGCCAAAAACAGGGATCACAAACAGTATTTTTAATTAAAGATAAAAATATCAACATCTAGAACGCATCAACAACAAAAGTAGAGGATTAAACTCAAAAAATGTTTGATCTCATAATTTTGTCCTGTAAAATGAACCAAAGCAAGATACAAACCAAATGAAAAAAAGAGCAAC
>JANTPZ010090812.1:0-34876 GCA_025593235.1 Vachellia pachyceras | reverse complement strand
GGAACAGCGACTGGGACGTCTGTAGCCAAATGTAGCACATGACGACGACGGCGGAGTGGTGGTACACGTGGAGGAACGTGAGGCGTTGGATGGAGTTTGAAAGGATGATCAGGAGGGTGTCGACGAATTCTAGGATCTTCGAGAGGTAGAAGATGTAGGCCCAGAAGAAGACGGCGCCGGAGGGAGGGGTGTTGGGAGGGAAGCAGATGATCCAGCGGAGGTGAGGTGCGTGGGACACGGTGGACAAGAGGCAACCGAGGGCCATGATGAAGGAGAGGACGAGGAGGACGGTATTATGGACGGCGGTGATCGGTTTGAGGATTACCGGAGGAACCGGCGGGAGGGAGAGAAAGGTGAGGAAGAGGGTGAAACAGAGGTAGGAGACGACGGCGAAGAAGAGAAATTGAGGAGATGAAGCTAGGGTTTTGTTGGGAATCCATGTGAAGTTCTCAATGGAAGGTTGCTCCACTAGGTAGTACTCGACGGTAGAGAAAATCTGACTCATTTCGTACGGCGCCACCGCCGTCTCCAACTGCTGCTTGTTCTCCTCCGCCATGATTGAGATGTTCAACTAGCTAGGTTGAAAGTAATATTCCACGTACAAAGCTTGTAAATGGATAAGCTGTTGATGATACTGGATGGTCCCAAGGGGATATTTATATTTTACAGTTGCAAAACGCGTATACACCTCACCACAGCTGATGATGATCCTGGGAGATTTGGGATCCCTATAACTACTATTGGTCTCTTGTTATCAGCAGACTCAGGACCCTAATTCAGGGGTGCAAACTATGTTATGAGAAGATAAGCAAGTCTTATTTTTAATATCTTTTGAGAATAATTTCAGTAAAAATTCAGTAGGTTCAAAATTAGTATATGAGTGGATGCAAAATAAATCACATAGTACTAGTATATACCTAATTTTCTGAAAGTTAAGGGTGGGGCTGCACCAGTAAAATGAATGCAGGTCCGCCTAGTCACACACGCGGCCTTTGATGGACAACTCAGAGGGCTTGAATTTCGCACAGCTAACATTTTCAAGATGATGCATCAGCTTCCTGTTTTCTTGCATCCATACAAAAAGCTGCAATTATTAGACGAAGGTATTACAACTGTGAAAGTTACACTTTAGATGCAACTGTGCATGTGTAATTGGTCAGTGCATGTGTAATCAATATCCCTTCTATCTTGTTTTCCATTTCTTGCTACTTCCTTTAATTTTGAATGAAAGAAAGAAAACTAACAAAAAACCGTTGCTCAAATTTGCATGATCGACTTTCGGGGGAAAATTAAATGAAAAAACTACTTGACGTCTTTAAAAACTCAACAAAAAAAAAAAGTAAGAAATTCTATGCAAAGATTAATCTAATACAACCCTACCAAGTAAAAGCTTATGGTACGGTATAGACGTGCGCGCGCAATAAACCAATCAACTCAATAATTTCAAGGATGAATGTTTCACTTATCCATAACCGGTGCAACAGATTTTTTTTTTTTACATAGAATTCCTTTTGTGGTCAGTGTAATATCAATCGGAAACTTTTTTTAAAAAAAAACAATTAGTCTTTTAGTTCCTATAATTTTAACTTAATTGTGATTCAGTGTAACCCGGTTTCTATAATTTTAATAAGCTGGTAACTTCATCCATAAACTTCGATTCATTACAACTTAGCCCATGTAGTTTTAACTGTAACATCACACTTGAGTAAAATGCCTTATTTTCATTAAACTTCTCTTTTGAAAGTTGCTCTAAATATTTTTCTCTTTCTAGTGGTAGTAATATTATATTAATTAGAGAATCTTTCTGGAATTAGATATTTTTTCAGCTAGAGTTTTATTAGCATAAGATCATATATTAATAGAGAAATTTCTAGTTTTAATTTTTGGTGAGTAGAATTATTTTTTTGATACGTGAATTATTTTAGAAATTATTTATTTTTCAGCATAAGGTTTCTAATATATAGTATATTTGTTCATTAAAATTAAGTTAAATATTTTATTTGAGGTTGTGGAAATTACTAGTAGATTCTTGATAGATTAAATATTTTATTTGAGGTTATGGGAGATAATAATAAATTTTTATGAGTCAAATATTGTATTTGAAGTTTAAAAATTTTAAAGTTGAAATTTTTAGATTTAAATTAGTTTTAGTCTTGAGATATTAGTAGCTTATATATATATATATATAGAGGTATATGAGGGTTTTTGATAAAATGTGATATTTGAGAAATTAGTAAGTATTTTATTTTATGAGAATTTTGAGTTCTAGAATAAATATAATTTTGTCCTTTTAATTATATATATAGATGTGGCTTGAATTGAAATTGAAAAATTCTAAAGGGTTTAAATCCGTAAGTTACTATTTTTTTACCGCATGAATTGGTTATTAAAGTAATGTGCGCTTAATTGGTGACTCAACTGTATTTAGTTGATTTATCAGGGTTAGTAAGATTTAGTTTGGAATTGAGGCAACCGAGATTAATTAGTAATCTTGTGCATGTAGTAATTGGAAGTTCTGATTTTTTATAATAAATTGAGAATGAATTAAATGAAAGACCACGGATTGATAAGGATTAAAAAAGAATTGGAGGATGGTGAAGACGATGAGGGTCGTGCTTGGGAATAATTTGAGTTGGATCAGCGGTTTTCTCCCTGAGGTGAGGACTACGTGTGCAAACTTCAACCTCACCTCCCCCCGCGTGAACAACCCTTGGCCGCCGCAGCCCGCAGGCCACCGTTATAACCCACAGTTTGAACGAGTTTATTTGTGAAGGTCATTTAATTTGGGTTGTTTTTGATATGAGGATAAGATGTGATTTTCAGCGAGTGATTAATTAATGGGACAATTGTGTTTTATTTGACCACCATATATAAACTAATGGCTGATATGCTTCAACAACATCAACAATAATAATCGTACTCTTAGTTTTGATTTGCAATTGCCATTTTTGTTGGATCCGGATTGTTCGCAATCAAATGAAACATCATGGAAGAAGAATTTTGACTATCCATGGCCTCGGGTTCAGATGGATTCATCTTTCGACTACTTTGGCATAAATTCAAATTCTTGGAAGTAACACTTGGTTGTGGTTTCAGTCACGATGTTTAAAAAAACATTTTTATATTTTAATGAAGTTAGGTAACTGGTACCTGTTGGATTTAGATAGAAAAAAGCTTGCTTCTCATACTCCCGTATTTTTAGTGACATGCTCAAATGGATCATGAGTTAACAGTATTGTGGCTTCCCTTGGATCATGGATGAACACAACACTTTTCCTGACGCTTCATACAAAAAAAAAGAAGAAGAAGAAGAAGAAGAAGAAGAATTTTGACTATTAAATAATATTACCTAATTTTGATTCAGGAGGGAGGAAAAATATTTTTTCAAGGAAAACTTCGTCTTTAATTTATTTAAATTATTTTTTCAAACTTTTTTCGATAACTATTTTTTCAAACTTGTTTAAACATTCAATGACATAATTATAAATGACATTTAATATATGAAATTATGTTTATATCATTATCAAAATTGAATAAGCATAATTATAATAATAGTAAGGGATTCCAAACCACTCATGATCCAAAAGCACTATTAATCATTTATCTTGAAACTATCCTCATTGAATAAAATCCATGCGATGAATAAGATAGTCTAATGGGAAATTATAGATTTAGAGGATGAAATAAATTGGGGTTTTAAGTTTAGAACATTCAACTAGCCCTCTAAATTTAGAATTATCTTGAATGGCCAAAAGAAAAAAGAAAAAAACTAACCCTAGGAAATGCATTTTGAAGCTCTGGAATGCATTCTCACACAAGACAAAACAAAACTCCTATCACATACTTACTTCGGAATCTGTAAATCATTCTCTCAACAGATTCTCAAACAAGCACAAATTACTATACCATGATTTTGGGGTTCATAATTGATTGTGATGTTGATACGTATAACGGTATTATAATCTTTTTTAAGAAAACCACAATTTTGGTTTTTTAATTATACCCAACACCAATCTTATAAATTTACAACTAAGAGTGTTTGGTTGCTTATAACCAAAAAATGATTGATTGTGAATAGTTAGAGTATTTAGGTAGGTTTTTTTCAAAACCATTGCTTTTGGGAGCATCCAAACACACTAAATATTTTTCTTAAAATATAATTATAAACCAACTTTATTTAAAATCTATTGTTCCGCCACCTTTGGCTGGATCCGGATTGCTTGTAATGTTTCTTCAAAGTGTCTGACAAAAAAGGTTTCGGCCGACAGATGGAAGCCTTCCATGTATAAGCTTATGAGGCTGAGAACAAATTATGAACCATATTCCATCTATAGGGATATAATATAATTCACAGTATTAACAACTTGAAACAATACATCATCTATATACTTCATATACAAATTAGCTTCCATATTCAGGTTTATCATCTCTACATAGGGCTATTAACCAGAATCCAATTGAAAATGGTAGAAGAAAAGAAAAGGATCCACTGGAATATACGGCGTCTCAGAAAAAAAGGACACTCAAAACGGTAGACATCAGAGTAAATAAAGAAGCTGTAGAATTGAAATCTAGCATAGACTAACTCCTAATATGCAACAATTTTTTGAACGCTTTACCTTATGGTGAACTCTGCGCTTTTAACTTTATATGTTGCCTGGACAAAACCTCGGCGACGAGCTGGCGACCGAATAAGTGGGAGTTCTTGAGATTTCTAGTTGATGAATCAACCACATAACCTTGACTTGGCATCCATTGCAGCAGCTGAAGAAGCAAATCCTTCTTCTCTGGTTGATCTATATAACGTGACACAGCCGTCTGAAATAAATTCTGATCAGAGGGAAAAACAAACAAACAAAAGATAAGCATTATATGACTAACTCTTGCGTCAGAAAATTCTGACTCATTTGATCAGCTTGTTTTATTCACACCCAAACTGACCTGGGATCATTAATTATTTATATGGGATTTGGTTCGAAGGTTCTATGGTATAGGTGTTGCTATGCATAGAAAACCAAGGACATGAAATAATGAACCAGTCATCAATTTTCATTCCAATACACAAACAATTGAGCATGCATATTAAGATGCTGACTTACCTTATCAAGCTTGTGGCCACAACAATGGAGGGTCTTCATAACATCATTTATCATGTTGATATTACCTGATTTCATAAAGGCAGCTGCGAATCTTTTTATGGCAGGCTGAGAGATGAACTTTGCATTATCCTGTACAGAAGAAGATTCATCTTAAGAAGGTTGCAGTTCCATGAGAAGAGCAGAGGAGATTCATCATAAAATCTTGGAGTACCTTGACCACCACATGAGCATCTTTTAAGGAAGAGGGTGAAGCAGAGGTAGGAGACGACGGCGAAGAAGAGAAATTGAGGAGATGAAGCTAGGGTTTTTTTGGGAATCCATCTGAAATTCTCAATGGACGGTTGATTCACTAGGTAGTATTGCATTGCTAAGAAAATATTATTCATCTCGTACGATAACACTACCCTCGTCTCCAACTCACTGGTTTCTGCTGCTTGTTTGGGATGTCACAATAAATAGCCAGCTTGAAGATACTATTCCTCGTAAAAAACTTGTGAATATTCGCCTAAGCTGATCTGCTGATGAAGATACTCGAAGATCCAAGGGGGGACTTTATTAAATGCGGAAATGACAATCATTGGTAATTATTTAAAGGGAAGCTTGCATTTAGGTCCCAAATAAAAAAATTAATAAATGAAATGTTTCAAAGATTCATAAAATTACCATAAAGTCTCAGAAGTAACTGTTAATATTATTAATGAAGGTTGATAAGGTTATTAATAACAACCTCAGCAGCTGCTCCTTGGATATTATGGTAATTTTGTGAATCTTTGTGACCTTTTATTCATTAATTCTTCTATTTGGGACTTGACTGCAAATTTCCCCCTTTTTTTTAAAATGTTTCTGTAACCCACGTGTATCTAAGAAATGTTTATGCCCCTAACTTGTCTATTAAGTTAAGAGGCAATTTTGAGATCACCTTAGCCACTCTCGGTCTCAAACTTGTTACTGTTAACCACCACAGGGATAGGCTCAAAAACGCTTTTCCACTTTCTATCGACCTGATAATTATTGCCTTTGATATTTGCCCATATTCCCCAAACACAGAATAATAATATTCCAAAAAGTTAACTTTATGATCAACAAGGTTGTGTGAATCTTTAGTGCTTGTTTGGGAACTCCGTTTCTTAAACGAAAATGCAAGTCAAGATAAAACTATCTCAAAATCTATAAAAACCATCTCGAAATCTATGAAAATTATATCGAAATCCGCAAAACCATCTAGAAATCTGACGAGCGAACTTTTAGTCGCCTCAGTCCGCGTCAAAGATTTTAACCGAATTAATGTAGTATAGCACCAATCCGGGTCGTATTCAATTTGAGGAGCCGATAAAATGAAATGAAATCCTAGTAATTAGACTCAAATTGAAAATTAGTTGAAGGAAATTTTATGTGAATCCTACGAATTAAACTAAAATGAAAATACTTCTTTTTGGTATTTTTGAATATGAAAACAAATGAAACAAATGAAGATAAATGAAATACGAATAGACAATGATGGAAATTAATTCTCCAACTCAACAACGCAGGCAATCATCACTTCAATGGATATGGGAGTTAAAAGATTGAATTAAAGAATTATAATTAAGCTTTAATCCAACAACCGAGCCACCTCGAATTGCCACAAAATATTCTCCAAACTTCCAATTTACTAACTGCCACCAGAATAGTAAAGAGGAATTAAGGATAATAAAACCACTGCTTAATTGTAACTCTGAAATTCAATTAGAATTAAAGCTAGTAAAAGATTATTTGATCCAAGATTCTAAGCCACCTTAGAAAATCACAAAATATTCACTCTAAATCCAATACAATGTGATACCACAACATTATAATTGAAATTAAAGCTATAATCAGTCCAATATCAATTTGCCAAGCAATAATTCCAATCACAATAATCTCCACAATATAATCCAACTTAAATAATTAAAATTGTTCCAACAATTAGAATAACTATCCTACGACCTAGGAATTGTTAATCAATCATTGGATAGGAAATTAAAGCAATTAAAACTCCCCTTTGAAGACTCAAATTCATGCCATTGTTGTTGAATTAGATAATCATGAAATTAGCCACTGATTGCCATGGAAAATTCCCTAACAGTAATCCAATTCATCTTCTTCGTCGACGGTAGTAGCAGGAGAAAAGAACAGAATTGCTTCATATGCACAGCTGGTCCCTGGAGGTGGAGTGGTCTGATGCGAGACTGGAGGCGAAGTGTGTTGCTGTGAATGAGGAAATGGAATGGGTGTGTGAGCTATCTCTTTCTTCTCCTCCCGTGAATGTGCCGCCTAAGGGAATATGAATCAATGCTTGTGGCAGCTGTGGATGTGTGCGCGCTGGACGAAATGGAATTGGAATTAATGGGTGAAGTGGCGGCTCCTTTTCTTCTTGCTCCAGGCGGCGTGTAAATGGAATGATAAATCAATTAATGGGTTTGATGGCTGCTTTCTTGTCTCTCTCGTGACTGACGAAAAAGAGGGAAATTGAATGAGGGAACCCCTCTCCTAGTTTGGGGGGAAGGAATGGAATTAATGGCTTATGAGATTTGCGCTAATGAATGGGCCTCTTGAATGGATAATAGCAAATGAGGTGGCAACCTTCTTTTATTTCTTCTTCCAGGTAGTGTGTGTGGTCCAGCTCGTACATGGTGATGAATTTGTGATTCGTTGTGTGTCTTGAATGGATTAATGGAATATGGATTGTGTGGTGCGGAATTGGCTCAAAGGTAATTAATTAAGCTGGCATGACTTCAGGAGTGGAGTTTTTCACTTTCACTTTCGAATCTAATGTCTAAAGGGAAAGAGAAAAGGGACTACACCAAAATTATCTTAGTATATAATATATATATATATATATCGCTAACACACATCGTAAGGCACATATAAGTACACGTACCAGTGGAATATGGATAAACATTCATCAAAACAAGAATGTGTGTGGTGCGGAATGGTATATGATAAAAGGGTAGTTGCCGGGTACCAACACAACTACACCTACCCCACGTCCCCTGTCCCCCAAAACCCATTTACGTACCTACATACATACATGTACGTACTTGCATCATGCCTTGTTTGAGTGATTTTTTAAACCATTCCAAGTAAATATGTATGGATGTGAATATGTGATCATGGATGATATGTAATGGTTTGAAGGAGGGGAGGGAGGCAAGCAGGCGTCCCACAAACACGTGAACATGTTTGTTCCTATCCGTCGCCAGCCACCCATAAAAGTTTGCATGAATATGAAGTTACTCATGAGTGCGTGGTTTTCATTCACATTGCCTCATTAACCTATTCTGCCTTCCGCACCGTGCAGCATCATCACCACCTTCATCATCAAATGGTAATCATTTGAATCAAAATGAATTTATACTAATGTGAGGCAGATAATTAAAGAAAACAGAAATGATAATAAAAAAAATGATGTTATAAAGGAAAGAAGAAAAGAAGAAAAATAAAATATATATTGGTAAATATATGTATATGTAAAAGGGCATGTGGCACTTAGTGGTCCATATATGTAAATAATATAATATACATACGTAAAAGAAAAGAAAAGGAAGCTAACCTGTGCAGATATTAGGCCTTAGTAATGTATATACACCAAGGTTATCAAAACCAAACCGGTGACTGAACCGGACATTAGGTAGTGGGTTAAGGGTCAGTGGGTCAGACCGAAATTAAATCGGGGGTCAGACCGGTGAGGAATAAAAAAATTTAAAAATAAATATTATCATACATTGACACAATCAAACTATTCAAAATTAAAAATTACAAAAACTAGATATAGACGTGAAAGTAGGCATGTATGGGAAGGGGTTCTATTTTTTTAATGTGTTTAACTTTCAAATCTTTAAAAATTAAGTATTTAAATTTTTAAAAAAATATTTTGAAAATAAAAAAAATGCAACCGGGTCGATCGGGTTGACCCCGGATTAGGCCGGGTTTGACCGGGTTGACCCCAACCCAGGGTTATCTAGCAAACTGGACCGGCTAGTCTGATCCGAGTTTGATTACCCTGATATACACACATAAAAAAATAATAAAGGGGAAGGGATCTAGAGCGTTTCATACGCGATCCCTTGATAACTTCTATATATATACATATATCTATAGAAATAAAGGGAAGAAAGGAGAAGGGAGCACGGCTTTGTGTATTTATATATATATATATATATATATTAAATAAACAGAAAAAAGGGAAAAAAAAGGAGGAAGCTACGGATGGCACCGCCTCTGCGGCTTAGGTGAGGTCCCTCCTCCTATCTTTTTATTAGGGAGCTGCAGTTTTAAGTGCAGCGTTTCATTTTTATCATATCAAAATTTAAAATTAAGATTTAAAATAAAGATTGAGTTTTGTCAAAAACTATCTAATAAAAAATAGAAGGAAAATAACTATTAATTTTCCTTTTTTTGGATTAATGATTTGACTGTTGTTATAATTTAAAATAATTATTCAATCTAATCATTTTATAATTTATTTTAAATAGGTTGTTTGCACATAAAAATGTTTGAGTTAAATGATTTATTAGTATTATTAAAGATACTTTTAAAGTATTAATCCAATAATACACAAATAAGTATTTTTAACTAATGTATTTAACCTCTTTAATTTTTTTCAATAAAAATTAACTTTTATATTTAGAACTAGAGGTAATAGGCCATTATAGCGGTATTATATGACTTCTTCATTCTGAACTGTAAATTATACGGTCTCATTTGATATTTGATCAATAGAGCCAGCTAGAGATTGAAGTTGCAAGTCCTTGTAGTATAACATTACACTTTCAGACTCCCTTTTTCTTTAACTTCTTAACGTATACAAAACTCATGTCAATATAACTACTAGCTTTGAGCCAGCCAAAATACAGCAGAAACATAGCTTATTTACTGCCCACTTTCCATTAATTTATTAAATATTTTCAACGGAAAAGAACAATCCCAGAATGCCATACTTACACTAAACCCTGAGGCCGATAAATTAGAGCATAAGCCTTCTCAGGAAGCAATGATTCAAGCCAAGGAAAGCAGCAAAGTGAGCCGCGAGTATCCACGATGCATCACATGGGAACTCGGTATGATCGATCAATCATTTTCAGTATGAACAAGTTTCCTTTATCACCTCTTGATATCCTGTTATACGATCATTGTATCTTATAAGATTAAAATCCAACCAATTCAAAGTAGAGAAGAGATAAGGCAGGGTAACAAAGATTTAGTGTACAAAGGTTTAGTGTTCGTCTTGATATAGGAGAATTTTTATGTTGCAAACAGAGGAACTTAACTACATGCACCTCAAGAGGTTTCTGACTTGTCAACGAACTAGAAATCTGGACGTGAATCAAATGTTGAAAATGCATTAAATAAAAGATGGCTCATAACTCACCTCAGATCTTCATCCAAATATGTTATTTCCAATTCACCACGGGCTCTTGCAGGTGCCTTAACAGGTATCTGCATAGGTGAAACGTGGCGTTTATAAAAAATAAACAAATAAATATCAATGCCAATACCAATCGATATAAAATACAAAATCTACAGAAATTTGTATAATTCATAGTCATAAATATAGTACACATTTCATTGATCTCTCTGCAGTTTTTAATTTCTTCAAACTTCTCCGCAGTTTAGCAGAGTTAAAATGCTTAAAAACTAGATATAATCTTCTAAAAATCTAAGTTATTATCTATCATGTGCATCGCACGAGGAAATGGCATTCAGTTTTACTTAATTTAAGCAGAGCTTTCATCTAATTACTTATTAGGGTACTAATTCCAAGATATACAAAAATTTAGACAGAAAATAGTCAACTTGCTCAAAAGGAGATAACATAATTTGTGCATGGATTTCCTTGGAGCTTGTTAGATAATTAGCAAACACGTTTCACTCCTAAATATAGGACACATAGCAGCTATTGTGGCTCAAGAACACTTACAAAGCCTGCAAGTTTGAAAGTATCGAATTTGACAGCCACTTTTCTTGCATTCAGAGGTGTTAAATCTGCCGTAACCTACAAAATATTATCTCTTTAGTATTTTTTTGAAGAGAAATACGAGAGACTCATGTAAATGTCTAACAGCCAATTGGCTTCAAAAATGTCTTACCTGGTTGAAGAATGGCCAAGACTCCATATTTTGGGCCCTGAGAGTATCTGCATTGATTGCTTGAAAATTTGTCCTTGATCTCAAAATCTTTGGCCTCTGTCTCAATACATTAGCTACCAAGTTAGTGCAACATTTGTAAGCAAAATTACAAAGAGACTTGATTAATGGAGGGTGAATTCAAAAGGGAGGGAATAAACGAAAGGAACAAATCCTAACTTTCCTATATATGCACAAAAGACGGGCCTTTAGGTGAATTTTGTTCCATATTATGTAACTCAGATTCAGAACATAAAGAAAATAAATACTTATATCAATTAGAGAGTCACGCATGGTGAAATGGGCAATAAAATAAAATAGTTTCCATTTTCAGGAACTAGAAAAGGATTTTTGTTAACAGAAGAAGGTCTATGCGCTGAAAACTTTTTGACAACTCAGGAACATGCACTGCCGAAGAAATGAAAAATGCCTATTTTGGAGTTTCCTCAGTACATAGTGTTGTAAATTAGATTTAGAGAAGTTACTGGCTGCATTTATACTTGTTCTTACCAACACGTATTCTCAAATAAACAAATTAAAGCAAAACTTAGAAAATATACAGTATTATCAACAAGTTGACACATTTGTAAATATATACAAATCTAAAACTCCTATTGTCACACAGTCCTTCTAGATCAAAGTTTCAAAAGCTATTTTCTGGAGCTCTTGTTTAAAATTAAAACAACATTTTAACAACAACAAAGCTTTGTCCCACTGGATGGGGTCGCCTACATGGATCACACAATGCCATTGTCCTCTATCATAAATCAATCCATGAATAGATTATTAATCAAAAGATATCTCCCTATAACTTCCTTGAGAGTGGGCTTCGGTCTTTCTTTACCCCTTTTCAGAGGACTCCACTAAAATAACATTTTAACAATAATCCTAAAAGTATTTTAAAGAGCAGACAACTGAACACTTTCAGACAAAGCCATAGATAGTCAAGATATTATGTTTTTTTTTTCCAGCATAGTCAAGATATTAGTTATAGCGGTACCAAGTACAAGAGCTCGAAAGAAAAATGTTCACCTGGGTTTGCAAAATTGACCTTGAGGTAGTGTATATAAGCTCCCATTTTCCATCAAGCAGATTAGATTTTAATGGCTCCTTTGTTGGATTAACTGCTTCAAGTTTGCGTGCAATCTATTTAGAAATAAATTCCAACAATCAAGAATATACATGCCATAATCGTGCAAGATTAACACCACTGACATTCAGAAATAATCAGATATCCAAGTTAGCGCATGGTCAATATAACTTGAATTTAATCTTTTTTAATGAACCTTTGAATTTAATCTTTTAATTTACTAATGAAATTTGCATTAAAAATACTATAATAAATAAAATAACTAAGATTATATAAAATTTAGAATAAACTAAGCTTAGATGGATAGAGGAATAAAATTTTGGTGAATATATTTTCAAATAAGCTATATTTTTAACAAAAGGAATCAATAATGTTTTTGACACCCAACCCCAACAGCTGATTAAATTACTTCCCCTGTAAAGGTACTTTCTGTTAAGTACTGAACTTCGGCAAGTTTATTGAAACAACCAAGTGAAAGTGTATTGTTTATTGCTGCCTGCCAAGTACTCTATGAAAGTGGCCAAATCATGAAATATAACAAAATGCATACTAATGGAAATGTTACTGTATTGATTTAAAATTCAAATAATAATTAATTCATATTGTTTTGAAGGTTATGCTATTATTTTACATGCATGTCTAGTTAATTAACAGAAGGATTCTTATAACTTCAATCAACAAATTAAGGCATAACATGATGCTTGTGCGACTCCACTACAGGTCGCAATTTTTTAGGAACAAATCCTAACCTTCCATAAGAAAAGGAGTCACGAATAAGAAATTCGCAGTGAACCACACAGACACAGCAATGGCCAAGTTAGTAGAAAGTTCTTCAACAATCAATTCCCTCATCTTAGCGCCACATAAAACAATCACAGCAACTAAGAAAATGAACCCTAAAGCGAAACCTACCTGATCAACTCTTTGCTGGTCCTCAGGGGTAGCATCAGCGCCTCGATCTAGCCGCGCAATGGCCTCGAAAAGCTCATCCTTGAGGGCCTCAGCGTCTTTTCCCTTCTTCAAGAAAGCGGGAAAGAACGAGACTCGTACCCTCCATTTCTGCGATGCCGAAGAAGATGAAGAAGAAGCGGTTGAGATGGAACGAAAATGAATGGTCTCGTTGTCATAATGGAAGCCAGAGGTCGCAGAACAAGGTGCTGCTGAATGGAGATGGAGAAATTTGGGGTGTGAATTTTCGAACCGAGCAGTGTTGAGAACTGGAAGAGCGAAAGGAGAGGATAATGCCATTGATATTCGTTACTAGAGGTGTTCTTACTCAGCAACAGTATTTGTTACTTGTTATTAAAAAAAAGGCTTTATTTTTATTGTTGTTTAAATATAAAAATTTGACTATTTATGGAAAAGCAAAATAAAAAAGTTTTCTTTTTCAGTTCTCAATCAATTTTTTTTTTCTTAAAAGAGAAATCCATTGATCAATACATAAATTAGTCTTACTCCTTTTTATTATATTTCTCATAAGGTTAGGAGTACAGGAGTATTGGATTGGGTAAAAATGATATGAAAGTTTCTTTTTACATAAACTTGCAGGAAGATACAAGAATGTTTTCAAGTGAATGTTTACATTTACCCTTTATATCTTAATATGTTGATTTTGTTCTCATCAGTATAAAATATATAAATAAAGATAAAGTTAGAAAGTTGTTAAACTTTTAATCATAATTAATGTAATGCAATGTTTTTCTTAGTCTATGTAAAATATATCGCCAATAATTTATAAACATGTTCAATGAATATAAAATTTTGGTATTCATTTATTATTACATATACTCTTTTCTTATGAGGTATGTTATACACTATCTCAAGTTTTTTATAAGTAAAAATTATTTAAATAGTAAAATGAATTATCAGTTAAAATTGTTAAAACTAATAAACGTTGTAAGAGAGATAATTTTCTTAAAACCAATTATCAGCCCATCCGGAAAACTATTGGGAGAATAACTTTTAACCAAAATACATCTTGAAAATAACTTTTATTCAAAATAGATTTTGAAAAATAAAAATTTGTTTGGATAAACGTTATAAAAGTGATTTAAGAAAATGGATCTCATTAAATAATACATATACATGCATATATATATAATTTTATATTGGGATAAAATGAGGGAAATGATAAAAAAGCAGTTGAACAGGTCGTAACTTAACATATTTAAGTTGTGATTTTGTGTGTCCCAAGTCGTGACCTGAAATATCCTGGGTCGCGGTTAAAATGTTCAGATCAAAACCTGAAATGCATTTTGATCATAATAAACTTTTTTCCTTCTGACTTTTAGGAATGCATTCTGGGAGCAAAATGATTTTTGTCATAATGTGTTAGAATGCATTTTTTGCTCTGGAATATATTCTGCCTGCTCTGAAAGCATTCCCAAACACACCGACATTGTTGGTGATGCAGTCCTTAGTTGTTTAAATTCTTTTCAAAAATATACTCCTATTTCCAAATACATAATTGATCCTATCACTGCCACGTCACTAGCCATGTCATCAAATGTGACATGTCATTAACCACATCATCATCTAGTCATTTGACATATCATCTTCCACATCATTAATATGCCCGACTAGGAATTATTATGAGTTCTAGAGAAATGACTTAATTACTTAAAAGTCCAATGAAAACTGAGAAGTATACAATGATAAGTTTCAATGTAAAAATAACAACAGATTATCAAGTTAAGGTCATTCTAAAAATCATCCATGCCAACATCCTTGTCATTAGTCAAGTTTTCAGCATGTGATCAATTTAGGGTTTTTTTGAATTATTGTTGGTAAAAATGGCTTTTATCTCTGTTGACTTTTATAAAGTTTGAAAGTTCATATAAAAGTTAATTATTGTAATATTAGTGCTATTTATATTTATAAATTTTGTGAGAAAGTTTGACAAATTATATCTTATTTAAAATTGAAAAGTTTGTTTAAATGTAAAATGATTGATACGAGCTTTATATATTGATTGCTACTATTCAAGTTAAGTCAAACATGATAATTAAATACGAGTAATATGAACTATTTAATTTGAGTAAAATGGGTAAATAAAAAAATTCGTCAAGGCACGTTGGGCCCGCAACAAAAAAGTTGTTTTTTTTTCCTTGCCAAAAAGCTATCCCAAACATAAGTTTTTCCCCCTTGCCAAAAAGCTATCCCAAACAAGAGTTTCGGGCTTTTAACCCACCTTTTCCTTTCATAAGCATATTTACATGGAACAAGGGTGAACCAAACAATAAACAGGGGATAGAAAGAATTAAGAATGGCTAAAGTATACTTTTAGTCGTTCAGGGGTTGGTCTGACTAGTTGTCTAGGGGAAGGCAAAGCGCTGCATACTTGCCAGGTCTTGGGCTCGAACCCTGGGAAGTCCCGACGCACTCCAGGGAGACCCCGGATTAGTTTGGGTCCGAAAGGATTCGGTATACCGGGGGATGAAATGCCCTCTCATCATTAAAAAAAGTATACTTTTAGTCCTTTATGTTTGTGTCAGATTTCATTTTAGTCCTTTAAATTAGTGCACTTTCAATCCCTCAAACTTAACGCCGTTAGTTTCTTTTAACGGAAACTGATGACTCATCAAACTTAACGTTGTTATTTTAATTTTTTTTTTATTTTACACAATTTAAAATATCAAATTTATTATATTATTAAATTAAAATTAAAATGTAAGTATACTTTGTCAACATTTTATTACACGATCATCATTTAAATTTGATGAGTTAGCAATTTCCGTTAGGAAAAACTAACGGTGTTAAGTTTGAGAGACTGAAAGTGCACTTTTTAAACTTAAAGGACTAAAATGAAATTTGACGTAAATATAAAGGACTAAAACTATAATTTAACAAAAAAGAATTAATTGTAAGATATCTTGTGCATGTTTAGGAATCCCTTTTTCACAACGGTTACACAAATCAAGACAAAAAGCAACTCGAAACTGGTAAAAAGCATATTGAAATCTGTAAAAATCATCTTGAAATCCGTAAAAGCATCTTGGAATCCGTAGAATCATTTCTCTCAATAGATTCCTAAATATAGTCTACAAAAAGCATTTCGAAATCCGTAAAATTATCTCGGAATCCTTAAACTCCTAATCCATTGATATAAAGGTGTTTACAGATTTCGAGATATTTTACGGACTTCGAGATTTTTTTACAGATTTTAAGATTGTTTTTACTGATTTCGAGTTACTTTTTGTCTTGACTTACGTGATTGTTGAGAAAAAAAAAAAGATTCCCAAACATACACAAAATATATTACAACATATAACGAATTAATATTTAAATCTAAATTGAAAAATGTGTAAAAGGATTGAAGAGATATACAAACTTATTTTGGTTCAACTTATTCACTAACCTATGTTGAGTCCTCGAAAACATTTTTAAGTTTTTCAATCCATTAAGATTCGAATAGGTTCTTGGTCTTGGTGTCTTTGTATAATCTTGTGCATTTGTAAAGCCGACAAATTCAAGCATACCTAACATCACCATAGTGTATATATTTAATTTCTGTCACTATCTTAAATATGATTATACTTGTTTTAAAAAAAAAAATACAATGGTATCCATATTTGTACATATATAAGATCTTCATTTGAGCTATAAGTGTTAAAATTATATAATTGGAAAATTTTTTTTTTAAAAGTAAGGCTCAAATTGAAAACTTATTTAATTTTATACCACTAAAAATGCACTTTTTGTAAGAAAATAATTACTGTGAATTAATTATAGAGTTATTAAATTTGGACCAATCGGGTCGATTTGATCACCAAATCAATCTGGTTAGATCTTCAACATAGCATATGTCTCACCCAGGGTGAACTGGTATAACCTAAAGCAACTTCATCGTAACCCTAGAAGTAACTCGGGTTAGACATATTTAAAAAAAATCTGTCATTTATATATATATATATATATATATATATAACGACAAAATTTCTTCTCTCAACCCGACAAGAAAATTTAGCACGTGCGAAGCCACCGGTGTTATCCACATCGGCCGCTCGCGCGAAGACGAGAATTGCGAAATGAATGATAATTGTGGCAATTCAGCAATTGCGAAGGAAGCCAAAGCTTCTACGCATGTACTACTAGTGACTTTCACTCGGTGATCATCATCATCATCATCATCATCTTCTTCTTCTTCTTCTTCTTCTTCTTCTTCTTCTTCTTTGCTTCGCTCTCTGGAGCGTCTTGCTCTGTTGCTTCTTCATGATCGATCAATCTCTCCGTATGAGTTCCTAGCTAGAATCCTGAAAAGCCCAGAAAGGAAAAAAAAAAGAGATGCATGAAGATGGGGCCTAAACTTCCTCTGATCCACTTGAGAACATCGCCTAACGCCAAATTATATGTGATCTCTTACAACAAGGGAGAGTTTTGTAAATACAAATTCCCTGCAAGAATAGTTTCAGAGCAGAAGTTCCCGTTCAAGTTCGTGCGACAATCTTTGGGGGATAGATGGAAACTGAATGATATCAGCGCTAGTATGTGATTTCGCTATTTTCTCTGAATTTTCATTTTGGAGTATATTTGCTGGAATTAACTGTTTGCTATGTGTGTTTGTACTCGTGGTAGTGTTACTTTGTGTTCTTAAGTTTTCATAAAATGGTCAGAAAGAAAACTCGTGGTCTCCTAGCTCATAAATGTTACCTGTCAACTCATTTTGATAGTCTGAGTTCATTGTTTGATTGTAGTCTAAGAGCTCAATAGCCCTACCGATGGCCTGTGATGTTTTTAATTTTGGACTAGACTTGGTGGACGTTTCTTAGCTATTTGCCATTAGGATTGATGAAAGAGCTAATTGATGAGATAAACACGCACATTGAGAAGGTAATTGATTAGAATGCAGTTAAAGACAAGGATATCAATCACCTGGTGGCCGTATTAATGGAATGCTTTATTTAAACAAAAAAAAAAAGGAAAATGCTAGTGCAGTAAAAGTTGTCTTTCTGAGGCTTGGTCATTTGCATTGAACTACTAAGCTCTCACTGATAAGGCAAGTGTCGGTTAATAAGCCTAACCACCCCCCCCCCAAAAAAAAAAACCCCATCCCGGCGTTCTCGAATAAATATTTTATTTGCTTGATTGGCCACTAGCTACATGTCTATTTCACTTTTCTAGTTGCTAGTCAAACTCTTATTACATGCACCGTCCATTTCTCAACTGAACTCATGAATCAGCGAGCATTGACATTAGTCAAGCGAGCATGACATGGATGTGCTCAATTATTTGCCTTCTTGAACTCCAGGGGTTTTCCATCAGACTGCTTATTATAGATTAGTATATTTACCATCTCCCTCATTTTGGCTGTTCTGTAATTTTAAACTTCATATCTCTTGAAAGGCTCAATTCAAGAAAGAATGAATATATTGCTATCGAAGACCCAAGACTTTTTTAATGAAGTGTCATCTCCAATTGCAAAATCTGGCCAAAATAAAAAGCCTGCTCCTGAAGATGATTTTGGATTTCAAGTTATGGAAGACATATTTACGGCAGAGGAGACAATAGAACGCAGAACAGAAAATGGCATTCTTTCTCTAGCTGCTGTTATATGTGTTGAGCAATTTAGCAGGTGAATGTGTGTGCCACATTTTTATTTTATATAAAACTTTTATGTATTGATCCTTGAGCAAATGCTTTCATAGGATGGATTATATATTGACACAGGAACTTACCCTTGGAATGTGCATGGACAATTACAGTTTACTCTCCAAAAGTAGAGTGGAAAAGCGAAGCATAAAGGAAATGAATATAGGAATGAGTTATCTTTTAGTCTTTTCTGTTGGTATCCTGGCTATTTTCGTATTTTGTTTCTGATTTATCCATATTATTTTATTTTCTTTCAAATTAATACTTATGTCTAATACTGTAAACCAGCAATAAGTTGTGAGATTTAGTTGAATGATCTTTTCGCCACAATATTTTCATGGAAGCAGGTTTTCCAATGATTACTCTGTCGGTTGGATAAATTAATTTTACCGGAAAATTGAAGCATGAGAAGATCATTTCATCTGTTAATTCTTAGGGCATTTTACTTTCAATTGTTCTATTTATGTTTTCTTGACATGGTTCAATGCATTCCGTTGATTAATGAAGATAGCCTTTTGGAAGGGACTGCATCTAATGTAATATTCTATTTTATTCTTAATCTAGGCTTATCAAACTGACATAAAAATTATTATTTGACTATTTTTAAATAAGATATGCAGGATGAATGGGCTGACTGGGAAGAAAATGCAGAAAATTTATAAAGCTCTTGTTCCTGAAGCAGTATACAGAGACGCCCGTAATTTGGTTGAATATTGCTGCTTTAGGTTTTTGTCAAGGGATAGTTCTGGTCTTCATCCTGCCTTAAAGGTACAGTATAATCTATATAGCGATGATGAAGTGGACATTCTTTAATGCTCCGTTTTGAATAAGTGGAAACATTGGAAGGTTATTTCAAGAAAAAATAATAAGAATCAGAGGGTGAGATGTCCTAATTTGGGTGTTTTGTTTCATCTCCCATCACAAAGATGAGAAAGCATATTTTGTTTACTTTTTTCTATTCTTTTTCTTCCTGAAAGGTCTAGATTTGTATGCATATCTGTTAAAAGTCACAATATTGTGTTTGTTGTTTCTCTGTTGCTGCATATTTTATCTCTTCAATGCAACTTCCTCCTCCCTTCAATCTCCTGCTCTAGGAAAAAAATATTATCAGGCTTTACTTGATATTGGTGATGATTCATATCAGCATGCAATCTGAGGATTGTTACCCTTTCTGGTTGGACTCAGTAGATATTAAATTCATATATCTAATCAGGCATCTAGTCAGCAATGGCGAGTCTTAGTAGTGGATAGTTGTGCATGTGCCTGTCTAGCCTGCTCCACTTGAAGAAACCTATATGAGAGTCCTCCATCTTTCATAGCTAACCATGCCCATGCCCTCCTCTTGTTCGAGGAGCATGTTCTCAAAATCCTGAGGTATGAAAAACTGGACCGGATTGGCCGGTTCAGACTGGGAATCGTGGAACTGGCTACTGGTCCGGTCTGGTTCAGTGCATAAACCGGAGGAAGCATAACCTGTAATGAACCAGCCCGACTTGGTGTGAACTAAATACAACCCGAGTTCAGTTCTTCCATCCACTGAGTCAATTACTCTGAGCTTCCTTCTCCATCTTCGAACATGAAGCGATGCTGGAGATCATCTATGGTAGCAACAAGAAGTTTTCACATGGTTATAGGAATGGGAGAGATGATATCTGAAAGCGAGACGCAGATGCAGAGCTTGGATATGAGTCTAAAAGTTACTGTTGACCACACTTTCTTTTCTTGAGTTCCATTCCTCTTCTAAGATACTGAAATCCTCCAGCTCCGCTCCTCGCAAATGTTGTTTCCTGCCTTTGTTTTAATTATTATTTGCATCGTACCACGCGGTTTCTGGTCAAAGCACATTGCTCCATGCTCTCACTTGTCACGTCACAAGTTTGAATTAATGATTGTGACTTCTCAGCTTCAATCTTCATTTTTCTCAATTTGTAAAATATAAATAAGGAAACCACGGTTATTTATTTTATTAAATTCAAGTATATTGTATCGGCACAAAAATAATTACTATGGGGATCTTGTTGGTATAAAAATTCAATATTTCAATCAATGTCTTCTTTATTTAGACATTATTTTCATAATGAAATATAAATATTTGTTGTATATTTCAGTTAAATTGGATTATTTTAATACAACCGGTATGATCTCGAGTTAGCTCACTGACCCTTGCACCACTATTTCAACTGGTTCATTGTCTGGTCCGGTTTTTAGTACCTTGAGAAATCCTTTGCAATTTTTACAATCTGGATTTGTGTCATTGATTTCTTTCTAATGTTATGAGATGTATGTTGATTTAGTCATTAGTCTTTTAATTCACACATCAATTTTGCGCTTTCTCCCATTATGTTAAAAGTAACATGCAAATCTCCTGTAAATACATCTTGGATTGGTTGCAACTTTGTGCTTTGTGCATCTGCAGATGATGAGATCACTTGGATTGGTTGTCTGATTTTACAGTCCAATTGCCTTTGTTTTGTTTTACATCGAGGATGTAGATTAAATTTGTATTTTTAACTGGTATTAAGGATTCTTCTCATGTGGGCCCATACATGATTTCGTTCCACATAAAACTTTATTCTGTCAATATGAATGATGTAATTTGAAAAGCGGACAGATGTGATGTCTATTTATCTAAACATCATATGTTTGCAGGAACCTGCTTTCCAGAGGCTCATTTTCATAACCATGCTTGCGTGGGAAAATCCTTACAGTGATGAGCTTTCAAGCATGCCAGAGAAGGCATTTTTTCAGGTCATTTCTTTTTGTTTATCAATTCAACCACTGTTAGAAAATATTTATGTTCTTCTAGCTGCTTATGTAAGATGTGTTTAGAAAATTTCGGCTCACCTGAAGGCTGAAGCTCAGTGGAACTTCAGAGAATCAGGTGCAAGTGGATAGCCATTGATGAGAAACTTAAGGAAGTCTTTTTCCACAAATTAACGTGTTATTGTCAGGCCTCTTGTATGTTATAAACTTTTATATGATTGATTTGTTGTCATGGTTCATCCAGTTCTCATTGTGTTATTTTTTTAGAGGATCTGTTTCCTGTTAGGAGACATAATAATTTAATTTAAAGGTCCCCATGCTTTGATTTTATCTAATTGACTTAATGGTGAACTTGTGAGGCTCGCAAACAAAATCCATTGGACTCAAAGTCACTCCTACGGAAAGCTCATTTTCTCCCCTAACTCTATTGATGTCTGCATTTTTGTATAAATAGGATCAATGATATCTTGTTTAGTAATTTTGGTCAAAATGACTTATAAATAGGATTGGAGTATCATCTTCTATAGGATCAACAAAAAATTTGGAGTAAGATTGCTCAGCCAAATTATTGTATGAATTTAATCAATGATAACTGTTTAGTAATTTTGGTCAAAATTTTCTCATATTTTTAGATTGTTTTCTTGTATGTGATGATTTAAAGAGGGAGAGATAGGAATCTAGAGGATAATTATGTAAATTCTATTGGATAGCATGTTTGGCATTCAACTATGAAGAGACACGTGTAAGGAGACAATTTTTATTTTTATTTTCTATGTAATTTTATTATTTTAAAAGGGTTTTTTTTATTTAGTTGATTATTAGGAAGATTTAATCTATTTTTTGATATTTTGAATTATCTTAAGAATCTTTAGAATATATTAGTAGTTTATCTTTTAGATATTATTTTAGATATATGAGTGCCAATAAGGGATCTCAAGAATATTATTAAATATGATATTGATACCCTTGATTTAATTTAAAAAGATGGTATCACGTTATTATATTTCTTGTGCCTATTCAAGTTAGGTGTTTTAATAGAATACCTTGTGGCATTTTCGTGAGATATTGTGAAGATTCCTAATTCCTTGTGCACTTCCGTATGAGGGAGGATGAGACAATTTTTGATAATTATTTCTTATGGGCTCTGCAGAGTAAGCTTGTCACAGAAGAGGCTTTTGTTCGGATTGCTCCTGCTGTCTCTGGTGTGGGTGACCGCCCCACAGCACACAATCTATTCAAAGCTCTAGCTGGTGATCAAGGGGGAGTCTCTTTGAGCTTGTGGCTGAGTTACATTAACGAACTTGTCAAGTGAGTTTAATCTTTTGGTTGGAGATATGATAAATCTCTTGAGAAGGCATCCAAGCAACCTGTGGTTCTGGTCACACAAGTTACAGAAAGATAAATGGATTAACAAATTACGAATCTCAAGCGCATCTAGTGCAGTAGGCACTCTATATATTTGAATCTGGTTAGTTATGGTCATTGAACAGACTTAAAAAATGGAATTTCTTTTTTCTTCCTTAGATGACATTTTTTTGTCATGAAACGAATTCCAAAACTGTTTATGTCCCCTTTTGGGTGAGAGTCTATGTCCCATTTTTTACATATGGCAGATGCTCCTTCTCTTCTAGTCTCTTCTTTTGTTAGTTCCTCTAAACTTCTTGTAATCATTTCACTTCAGGCTCCTTTCATTGTTATTCAAATTTTTAATCGAGTACACTGATGCTCCTGCTATATCTTCTTAGCAGGCACATCTCTTGTTAAAAAGATTGTTGAAAATTTTCCTTGCATTGTCTTTTTTATGGTTTGTTCTATCTACATGGTTTCTTGATTCTGCTGGTTCTTTAAAATATCTAAGCGATCTGTTACTCTAACATAACTTTGTTTAACTTATACTGCTGTTTCTGTAGAGTGTATGAAGGACACAAGTCATATCATATTCCGGATTTTCCTCAACTTTCCGAGGAGAGAATTTTATGCATTGGCTCTAAAAGTAAGCGGCCTGTGCTGAAATGGGAGAAGAATATGGCATGGCCTGGAAAACTCACTCTTACTAATAAAGCCATTTATTTTGAGGTATTTCATAATTTCATGAGAATTCCATATGTTTGATTGTCGTAGACCTTGATATTTGCATCATTACATCCTTTTAAAATATGTAATCTATGAAATTCTCCAATCTTTTTCTCTTGCTGTTGCCAAAATTTGTACAAGTTCATCCTCTTACCATCGAAAGGAAGGGATCTCACAGAAAAGATATCCTATGATTAGTTTTGGTGCCTGTTATGGCACAGAAAGTTAGATTTTAACTGGAACATATTTGCATAATTACATCCTTTTAAAATATGTACTCTATGAAATTCTCCGATCTATTTCTCTTGCTGTTGCCAAAATTTTGTACAAGTTCATCCTCTTACCATTGAAAAGAAGGGATCTCACAGAAAAGATATCCTATGATTAGTTCTGGTGCCTGTTATGGCACAGAAAGTTAGATTTTAACTGGAACAGAGTTGGATGCTGTGACGTCCCAAAATATCTCACTAGTTACATACTTGGTTTAGTGGCATGACTTTTCCCCTTGCCTATATGGGCTCTTCTTCCCTTTGGGGTCTTTTAGCATTTACTCACTCTAGGTATATTACTTCCAACACTTGCTTTCTGGTAGCAAGACCGTCTGTACCTGCCACATTTTGATGGAAGCTTTTTTAATGAACAAGAAAATTCGTGGGATGAATACATGATTGTAAGGAAAGTGAGAAATATTATAAAGATAAAAAAATAAAGGTAAAAGATGAAGACAAACAGCTAAAAAGATTATTCTCTCTAATGTCATTAGCCAACAGAAATTACTTTTTCAATTTACTTTGTGGGAAAATCAAGGGAAGGAACAAGGAAATTCCAAAAGAAGCGAACTAGTGAAGAGAAGATGTTCATTAAGAGTATCTTCAACATACATGATTTGCTAAGGCGCGATCCAAGAATTGAACATGAAAGCCAATGGCAGCATCAGGACCCACAAGTTCTGAGGTATGGCTTTATAAGCTTTTGATGCATTAAACGGATGCTAACTGTCATGGGAGTTGGGCATCGTTTGGTTCCTGCATTTAACAATAATATCAGAAATTATGATTGTATAAATCTAGATTGAATTCCATTTTCAATGTCTTTCTAGTGCTTGGACCATGTTATTGCTTGAAAACTGTTAGAGATATTAATAATGAAACTCGTTCGGAAACTTGAAAGGTATCAGTGTCTTGGTGATTGAGAGCTTTGGAGTATGATATTTACCTGGATCCACAGAATGTCACCACAAAATCTGCACCGGAGCATGTTATAACACTCGTTGGATCGTCATATGCATAACTATATGCTACGGAACACGCATATTTAAAACTCTTTTGAGTAGTTTGAAGGCAAGCATGTCCCTGGATCTCCATGCTGCCCTCTGCAACAGTAATAATCGGTTTCGAAGACATCGCAGGCGCTCCGGCATGCAATAACTTTGCCATCTTCCTTCATGGCTAGCTGTGATGGGCAATTCAGCCTCAGATCTCCATCACATCCTGCACTGGTGCAGTTCCCTGTGCCATTAACAGCCTGCACTGCTATAGGCATGTTGAACCCATCCACAAGGCTAACGTCATAGTAATCAAGTTCACCAAGGGCAAACTCTGCAAGTGTCGACGGTGTGCTTCCGGGAGTGCTACAGTTCATGTCAGTTCCACAACCACCTGCTTGACACTGCAGCCTGTTCTCGTCCATATCCGGCCATTCTATCCAGCAGCAGTGAATGCTTGTGATTGGCATGGTTTCAATGTGAAGCTACCACTAGTGAAGTTATCATTGTGAGTTATCCCAGGCCATATATTGTTTACTTGCAGTAATTTACAAAAGGGAACTCTATAAAAATAGAAGACTTTTAATAAATGCAGTGTAAGGTGCCTGAGGCAAAGACTATGAAGATGAAAGTGAGTTTAAGAATTTTGTATATCATTTTAAAGAAAATATTATATAAAAATAATATATAACTATATATTGACTGATAATAATATTATTTATTAATAATTAGAAATTTAATAAATGTTATATAAACCATATCTGTCTGGGTTTTTCCCTTCACTTCATACCATGATAACAATGATAATTTATATACCAACATAATAGCAGTAACACAACAAATGATATCCTCGGATTGGCTTCATATTCATCACGCAATACTATTGTGGCCTATCAATAATTAAATATCTAAATAAACTGTTAATCAGAAGGTCCTGCTCAAATTTAATAGTTTTTTCTTTGGCTTATTTTACCTCTTCTTAAATAAACTGTAAATGAAAAGGTCCTGCTCAAATTCAATTTTCTTTGGTTTTTTTACCTCTTCTTAGTGGATAATATACCGTCTGATTGACCCTCTTCGATCTTCTTTACACATGTTTGAATGGCAAACAATTTTTCATTGTTTTCTCTTCAATAATCACCACACTAAAAGTTCTTCTTACAATACCTTTGGTTTTTAATATAAGAGTTAGTTGACTTCTTTAGAAAGATTGAAGTGGCTAATTAACTATCATGTTTATCATTTTTTTAAAATTAATTTTCCTAAGTTATAATCTAAAATATATTCTAATAATACATTATAACTATTTCAAAATATATGTTATAATTAAGTAATTTATTTAGCTTTTCCCGTCTCTCCTCATAAGCCAACTAGCTTTTATATTAAAAATCAAAGATAGCAAAAATTCTATAATTCTTTTTTTAAAAAATTATGAAGTACCTTTTAATCATAAATAACCCTAATAGCCTTCAACAATACTACATAAATAAAATTCTAACAAATCACATTCTTCATAAATTATAATTTGGTCATCATTATTCAGACCAGCAGTGGATAACGGTTGACAGAAAAACAATCGCTTTTGTGGGGAATGCTCTGGCTTGTGAATTATTGCTGCCATAACCATATTTTTATACTTTGAAGCTTATGATTGATCAATTAGTCTTTTCCAAAAAAGGAAAATGTGTTAGGAGCATTCTTGGCCCAGAAAAGTAATAGGAGTATTTATGAGTCAGACGTAACTTAAGTACCAAGCTGGTTTGGCTTGTATAAAAAAATAAAAACATTTCAAAGTCAAGTATAATGAAAAATAATAATTTCATCTATGAATAGAAAAATTTAATTGTTTTCATATAAAATATATATCCTTGAAAAATAATTTTAGAATCAAAACTAAATTCATTTAAAATTATAAATACTCATTAATTATGTAGCATTTATACATCATATATTACCAGAAGGAATTATTTAAAATTCTAAATAAAATCAAAATAATGATAAATATTTTTCATAATGAACATAAAAACAATTTATAACATGTGATATACCACAAAAATAATTTTCTAAAATCAGTCAGTTTATAAAAGTAAAACAAAAATACATGTTTATCCAAACAAGATTAGGTTTATCACACTATTCAATTTTTCTCTTTTGCTAAGTAAATGTATCCTCCCTGCTAGAGTCTATCCTTTTCGAGGTAGTATCATGCACTAAATGAGGATACCAATTCCAATAGGATCCAAACATTATTTCATCACATTGTAAGAAACCAACCATTTCCACTAGATCCAATTTGTTAGGATCACACTATTCAAATTAGTACATGCCTTTAACAATTAAAAATTTTTCTAACCTTTTAATTAATTAAAAAAGCACTTCACACAAATCGATATAAAATTCATCTCACTTACTTACATCAAGTACATAAAATCAATTTAAAAAACTAATCAAAACTCTAATACATGTATAGTATTTGTCTCTATCACTTATCTAACCTTTTAATTATTTTGCCAAGATGAGGCCCCAGTGGGGCATATATTAGAGGCAAATTTTGGTGAATGTCATAAATTTCTTAGCATAAAACAAATCAATCATGCTGAGTCTCAATCAAAGGACAAACTAATAATATATATATATATATATATAAAAAACTAGTATTCTAACTCAATAAAATTTGCCGACAGTGTTTTTATTAGCTTTACGATAACACGCTCAAGAACCCGAGTCTGAAGTTATTCTTGAACAGTAAATTATATACTAGGGTTTCTTCAGCAATTTTCTAATTTACATTTCAATAAAACAAAGAGAATAATTACCATGACTTTCAAGATAGAAACTTCGAGAATGTTTCTGCATCGTTACAGTAACTTTTGCTGCTTCATTGCTGCAGAATCAGTCAATTAATATAGGAAGATGCAAGTACAAGTGTGAAAATTGAACAATTCAAATAAGATATACAAGCGTGATTCGACTTAGGGCAAATTCTCGTGTGCATTGCCCTAAGTTTGCATACTTTCCAATCAAAAAGTTCTAACAATATTTCCGTAAATGCTATAAATCTTCTGAAATTTCTCTCTTTCACTTTTATTTTTCTATCTCACAAGATTTTCAAGAAAAGTGGAACCACAGAAAGGAGTTTAAGCTTTTTGGTTAAGGAGTGCATATGTTATGTGCCTAATGTATACAAGAATTTCTCGAGTTAGAGAAGCACACGAAGCTGCTAAGCTGGAAGAAATTTTGGCTACATGGATAACTCTTAAAAATGATAAGGACGATAATATAAAAGGAGAAAAGATGGATTAAGCCTTATGTGAATCTTGAATACTGAGTTGTTTTACGTTATGATTCAGAGATCGAGTTAAAAGCTGAATGATTAAAAAATTAGTTTTTCTAAACTGTAATAGAGGCAATATTTATGATAAAAAAAATTGGGATATTATGTGGAAAATGTTCATTAATAACCAAATCAAGTCTTATATTATGCATAAAAAATTTGTTTTAGAAAATGCCTTGTATATGGGATTTGAAGGAGTATTATTTTACAATGTACTTGCCTTCTAAAAAGATTCTTTGATCCATAATTTAAGATACATAGTTAGAGAGTAATTAATGCTTACTTATCAATTTAGTACCGCTTAATTAATGTTTAGATTTAGTTTCTTGTGTTTTGTTCCTCTCCATCCAAATCTCATTAATCGGAATAAAAGTGAAAATTTTCAATATAAGATAGATTTAATGAGTTGACCACATTTTTTTAATTTTGGTTAAATGATTAAAAGTGACTTATACTATCTCCAATCCTATATATATAAGAAAATCATTTCACATAAGTGATGGTCTTATGTATAAGCAAATAAGTTGTGTTTGCCTAAAAACTTAATGCAAATTTTCCATTCTACACCGATTAACAATATCCCAATTTGTATTAAGGTTAAAGAATTACATTTACACAAGTTGAAATAAAACTTTTCTCATATATTTATTTTGTAAACCGTAAATTGTTTTGAAAAATAACTTCTATCACTAATTCAAACAAATACAATATATATCTTTCATATAATCTCTCCATTCATTCTCCCTCATTTACTTCGCCATTCACCTGCTCTCCCGCTTGTCTTCTCAATAAATAAGGTTATATTTAAAAAATGAAAATTACACAAGTCCCAAGTAAAAGAAAGAAATATATAGCGTGATTTCAAGGGATTTTCAAATTGTAAGAGATTGTAATTATGAAATAAAAAGAGTTTACTGTGACTTGTCATGTTTTGTCTTGTATGCTATCTTGACTTACTATTAATGATATATTGGGTCCGTTTGGTAACACAGTGCGATAAGTAACTTATTTGCAGAAGGACTTATGGAGAAGTGAGATTGGAAATAAGTCAGATAGTAAAAATGATTTGTGTTTGGGAAAGCGGTAGGAGAAGTGACTTATTTCCAAAAGTAAACATGTTTGGAAACACGGTGAGATAAATAATTTTTTTTTAAAATTAAAATATCAACTATGAAAATTAAATTAAACTTAAAATTAAAATTAAACATTATTCTCCCAGTTCATCAAGAACATTTGTCGTACCACATATACAACATTTTTATGAAGCACAGTGTTCGCTAAGAAAATTAGCTCAGCCTCGAATATCTACCTTTATTGATCCTTCAATATAAAATGCCACCACGCCTTCTTCGTCTCAAGTTATTCCTTCTTCGTCTTCTTCAACTCAACACACACACACACACACACACAACCCGACAGTTCAACGATCTAGAGAGAGGGGCTGATTATATCAAAGACATATATGGAGGGGAAGCATAAGGTTGATCTTGTTTTCAAGATTGTTTCTTTGTTCGAGGCCATTGTCTTAGTCCTTTACCTCTGCCCTTTCCACCTTTTCTACGGCTGCCACTTCTGATAGAATTCTGAATTTTGAATTCCCACTTGCTCTGTACATCTCTGTGGTTTGCCTTTTCTTTTTTCTTTTATGCACGGCTCTGATCTCTGAGTTCCTTTTTTTCTTGTTCGTTCTTTTTCTTGTGTTTGAGCAAAGGAAGATCCCCCAGCAAAAAAAAAGGAAGAAAATCTTACGGTTTGAACTGGATTTTGGAATCGACGGAGGTCTCTTTACATGCTCTACTTCTTCATTCCGAATATGGCTTATGAATTGGCCATTTTGCTTTTTGCTTCGTCTCAGTCTCTGCAATGCTAGGCTGTTTTGTAACAATGGCATTGCTTGTGAATTAACTCTGTGTAACATTTGAGCGCTACTGGCATAAGCTTGTCAGCACGTTTGGTGAGAAGCTCGGGTTTGTAGCTTCTGGACATAAGCATCTTCTCGACACAAGCATTCCCAAACAGCCTGAAAAGTTGAACAGTAAGCATATCGCGCTTATTTCACTGTGCGCCGAGCGTTTGGAAGTTGAAACGGGTTTCCAAACACGCCCATTGACTTCTGTACGCACCTAAACTTATTATTGACAGTATCCTCACTTGTCATTAGTTTCACATTAATTTATTAATTGATAAGTGAGGGTAAACTTGTCTTCACCAAATTTCAATAAATCACCTAGCCACAAGATCCTAGGGAGTTAACAATAATTTAAAGATTGTTTGAGAATTGACAGTGTTAATTTATCTTACATGGAACCTGTGTCTAGAAGAAGTGATCTATATTGTGGATTGGATATAATATATTTCTTACATATTTGATACTTTTAACTAAATTTAACCAATCATTTGATTTGCTTTATTTCGGTAATTGTTGTTTATTCTCTGGTCCTATTTATAAATAACTTTTAATATATTTCACATGAATAAGAAAAAACATTAAACATATTCACTCTATCTTAAAATTCAATAACTTTATCGTAATTAATATATATTACACCCAATGACAATAAAATCAATATAACAACAAATGAAGAGTGATAAAATAATTAATGCATCCGTTAACGATGTGACCTATAAATAATAAACACAAAATTCCTTCAACCTTTGCCCTATATTCAGCACTGTATATTTAAAGAAAAAGAAAAAGAAAAGAGCCAGAGAGCATGAGGTATTTTGACAGGAGATATATATTACTAAAAGTTCGTTTGAAGTGCTTTTAAACTATATGCAAAATATTTGAGTTAATATTCTGTTATACGTGCTTGCTATTATTGCCTCCACAATAATGCAAAAAAAGGGGAGATTCATTGTAAGGTCCCAAAGAAGGAAGTTATTTATAAAAAGGTCCCAAGAGTTGTCAATGGCAGCTGCTCCACTTGTCAATGATACTCATTGACTTGTCATTGACAACCTCTTGAGATCTTTTCATAAATAACTTCATTTCTTGGGACCTTGCAATAAATTTCCACAAAAAACAAATGAAATGATTTGTATCACCAAAAAAGAAAAAACAGGAGGAGGAGGAGGAGGATGCAGCCCAAAGGGGTTGGTCCGATTGGTTGATAAGGGGAAGACAAGGCTCGCATACCCGCTAGGTCTTGGGCTCGAACCCTGGAAAGTCCCTCATGGGGTGATCCCGAATTAGTCTGAGCCTGAAAGGATTCGAGACACTGGGGGACTTTTCTCTCACTCAAAAAAGAAGTAAAGAAGATGCAAAAGGGAATGGGGTGCATTAATGAAGTGAAAGGTGGGTACTGGGTAGTTATGAATATTGATGAACATATTAATGAAAATTCAAAAGCAACACTTCACATTTATAAGCTGTGTGGCCATGCAGGGACACAAATTCTCTTCATTTTTTTTATATTTACAGCCCCCATTAATTAATACAATTCCCTTTTGGTAGCTTCTCTCTTTAATTTTCCTCAAACATCATTATTAGATATATTAATTAAATCAATTGCTTACATATATAACATTATCGTACGTACGTAAGTACATGTGTTAATGTAATCAAACATTCAAAGTGTCTCGTCCGAACGAAATTAAATAAAATAACCTCAACAACTTTAAAGAATATAATGCCCCACTCAATTAATAGCCGTACGTTGAACCAAACCTTACAGCTGGTTTCATTATTTGCATTAACTACACATATTTCAGCATTATACTTCTGCTTTTTTTAATAATTCCCATTAACATATGATGATAAACAACAACGACAACAACAATATCTCCTTTCTATTTTACAAGGAACAATTACCACCACACTTAACGTGTTTCTATTTATAAGAAATATTTAGAGTTTTGTCTACAATTTTTCTGATGAGTTTCCCATTTTAATCCCATTCAATTCCTCTTTTTTATTTCAGTGCAGTCATTTTATCATATTTTCTAAAGATTGATTTCCTTATCATCTCTCTTATTCTCTCTCCCCATCAACAAGGGTATTTTTACGACAAAAAGGTTACGATTTTTACATTTTTATTTATTAACATCAACCAACTTTTCGATTGACGCAATTTGATTATGTGTTCTTCATATAAAATTATAGAAAGCAATGGAGGGAGTGTTATTTTCAAGCAAGCATTAAGCATACTTGATCTAATAGTGAATCGGTTAAGATTGAATTGTGCTATAGGCACCAAGTATATTTAGAGCTCGTTTGATATTTCTTTTAAAAATAACTTTTATGATTCCGAAGTAAAACTTAGATTTTGAAGAATAGATTTTGGAAAATAGCTTTTATGGATTCCGAGACAAAATCTATGTTTTGAAATTGTGATTGTGTTTGAGAAGTTTTGGCTTTTACAGATTCTAAGACAAAAGGTAGGTAAGAAAGATGAGAAGCAAATAAAAATTGGGAAAGAGAAAATTTGAGAGAGGTGTGATTTGACAAGAAAATAACTTTTTCAAAACCTATGTTTCAAATCGAGGATTTTTATTCAAAATAACTTTTTTCGAAAAATATGAGTTCTTGGACAAAGCTTAGGTTTGGAGTAAAACTTTGGTTTTGAAACCAAACCTAAGTTTTAGGAAATGAAACCAAATAAACTCTTAATCTAAGCCTGCTCACAGAGAAAATCAACTCCTGTATAGAGTACTGAATCAGTGAATTGCCATATTTGCTTATATGAGCATCAAGATGGATTCTATAGTTTTGAATCAAATTGCTTTATAACTTCTTGATGGTATTAAAACTCATCTAAGTTGGAGATGAGTGTCTTCCACACTAATAAAAAAAGAATATACTGTTTTGAAGGATGATCCTCAATATTGTAGAAAATTATATTTTCTTTATATCTTTTTGGTATTTCTAATCTCTAATGCCTTTTTCTTATGTAGAAAATATATGTTAAAGGCCAAAAAAAATTTAAATATCATTTTAATTAATTATTAGGTATTTCCTTCAGTTTAAAATATAAGTTATTTTCAGCCACCTCATTAAAATTAAATGAACTAGCTTGACTAGAATTGAGCAATAAAATATATATTACTCGTTGGATTAAAGTACTTTTATAACAAACCAAAATAACTGCTTTTAAGATAAGAAAATAAAAGCTTTTGAGTAAGGAATAATAATACTTGCATTTCCTTAGTATGTATATGTACTTCAAATGATAAAATCAATGGATCAATGCATACAAAATCCACAAAAAAATTCACACATATTTGACAAGTCATCATTAACAATTCATGAACTCATCACAAATCCCATGCAACAAACACACACAACCTAAATTTAATTAAAAACAAGTATATGGTTTCTTTCCAACTCCTTCAACCATATGAATGTAATGCATGTGCATGTAATAAATATATAAGTTGAAATTGGCCAAATAACCATATTCCCCAAGAGAGAAAATAAAAGGGACAGAAAACAGAAAATTATAAGAAAACGCATGAGACTTAATTTGACCCAACAATAAAACCTAGCTGTCATCACTGTCAAACCCCTTTCATATACTTAGCATCAAGAAATGAGAGAGACAGGTTTTAAATTTATCTTAGAATAATAATTATGTTATTTTTTATATAAAATAAATATGTGATGATGAAGTTGATGATAGTAGATCACTTGGGAATACTATAAATCAAAGGCTTTAGAGTTTTAACGTTGTTGTCGTCAACCTCGTCATAGTTGATATTGTCCTCCATCATCATCATCACCTTCTTGGAGTAACTCGACCCGCCATAGTTCTTTCTATGGAAGTCAACAAAGAGAAACAAAAGCGAGGAGTAGAAAACGACATTGAAGATCCAACCCCAAACCCCGGAGCAACCCGGCCCGGAGAAGTGGTAGAACAGCATGAGGCTGAGGACGAAGAAGCTGGAGTAGAACTGAAGGATCTGGCAGTCAGTGACGAGCTTCTTCCACCTGGGGCGAACCCCAAGTGCGCACGACAAGTAGTAGGCGTACATGAGCACGTGCACGGAGGCGTTGGTCACGAGCACCACCGGGAACAGCGACTGGGACGTCTGTAGCCAAATGTAGCACATGACGACGACGGCGGAGTGGTGGTACACGTGGAGGAACGTGAGGCGTTGGATGGAATTTGAAAGGATGATCAGGAGGGTGTCGACGAATTCTAGAATCTTCGAGAGGTAGAAGATGTAGGCCCAGAAGAAGACGGCGCCGGAGGGAGGGGTGTTGGGAGGGAAGCAGATGATCCAGCAGAGGTGAGGTGCGTGGGACGCGGTGGACAAGAGGCCACCGAGGGCCATGATGAAGGAGAGGACGAGAAGGACGGTGTTATGGATGGCGGTGATCGGTTTGAGGATTACCGGAGGAACCGGCGGGAGGGAGAGATGTGTGAGGAAGAAGGTGAAACAGAGGTAGGAGACGACGGCGAAGAAGAGAAATTGAGGAGACGAAGCTAGGGTTTTGTTGGGAATCCATGTGAAGTTCTCAATGGAAGGTTGCTCCACTAGGTAGTACTCCATGGCTGAGAAAACCTGACTCATTTCGTT
>JANTPZ010090811.1:0-26601 GCA_025593235.1 Vachellia pachyceras | reverse complement strand
AAAAAAAGTAATTCCATTCAAATTAATTAATTTTGGAAACTTTAATTAAGTTGAAAAATACTGTATTTGATAGCTAAATGAAGAAGAAGAACATCTATACATTTATGTATATCATTATTCATCTTTTTCGTGAAGACTTTATCAAAGATAAGGATGGGTGACATATATCCAATCAAAATAAATAAGGATGGAAGATTTGGGACGAAAAGAAAAGGATCTTTTTCGTTAAGAGGAAAAACTTGAAAAGAATAATTCAGAGCAATAAATATTTAGCTGGGAGGGGAAATTATTTCACATTAGTTCATGTCATTATATATAGAAACATCCTGGCTCCACACAACAAAACATTTATGCAAGGGATATTTTAATTTAATATTTAAAACAATGGTTTGCACTAAAAACTAAAATTCCAATGAAATCTACATGATCTAAATCAAGTGCATGTTTGAGAAATCCTAAGGGCGTGTTTAGATTAACTTTTAGAGAATAACTTTTGGGAAAAAAGTAATAAAGAACAAAGGGAACATAAACTTATGCTGTAGACTTTATGAAAAATGTGATTTTATTATAATGGCAATGTTTGGATAATTATTTTCAGAATCACTTTTTTTATTTCCAAATTACCAAAAAGGGCATAAACTAATGCAATAATTTCATAAAGAACAAAATTTAGTTTATATTTTTGTTTATAGTTTAAATAAAATATATGCATATGTAAGACTAATGAATTATTTAAGGAAAAATATATTATTAAATTTCATGATAATATATATAAATTAACTTAAATTTGTCTCAGAAAAATAAAATTATAACATTAGTGAATGTTATAATATGATGAAATAGCTCAAAATATATGTATTAATAATTTTTAGTGACTTAAGTAATTAATAATCAGTAACCATTTTGAAGAAGATATTTTAGATTAAAATATGTAGTTTAACAAATAATTGAATTTCTGATCGGTAAAAATGGAATATTAAAAATAAAAGTGAAATGGGGAAAGTGGAAAGGAGAAGGGACTTGGTGACCCTGCAAAGCAAAACGTTCAGTAGGGAGAACTAATACAACTTAACCGTCAAAATCTAATAATTTGCGTGATACAGATTTAATTTTTTAAAAGTTTATATTTTTCTAAAAAGATTATTTAAGTAGATGTAGAATAAAAAATAAAAGCAATATCTCCACTACTATTTTATTAAAAATAACTTTTTATTCAAGAAATCATAATTTAAAAAAATAAATCTGAACCGTCCGGATCAAATCTAGAACATTTAGATCTTATTAGCTCACTTACCAAGCAATAAATGCTTAGGTTAAATCCGGGAAGAGGAGATATAAAAAACGGAGGTATTTTCTCTATTGGTTCTTTATGAAAGCACATTAATGATACAACCACCCCAAGGAAAGAAACCCAA
Source organism: Vachellia pachyceras (assembly GCA_025593235.1). Classification (NCBI taxonomy): domain Eukaryota; kingdom Viridiplantae; phylum Streptophyta; class Magnoliopsida; order Fabales; family Fabaceae; genus Vachellia; species Vachellia pachyceras. Next base: position 25,186 of record JANTPZ010090811.1, on the reverse strand, counting down.
AAAAAGCTTCCTGGAAAATGTGGTTTATAACACCCAAAATGACGGTTTTGAATGCAGAAGCCCTTTTGCCAAAAAATTCACCGTTTTGAAACTTATTTATCAAAACCATGGTTTAGGGTGTTAGAAGTACTTTTTTATTTTTGCCAAACACACACTTAAACCTTGGTTTCAAAAGATTTATCATACAAGTCAAAAAAAAAAATTCTCTTGCAAACTTTGTAGACAGTAAACTCACCTCAAAAAAATTTAATAAAGATTATATTTACTCCAAAAGATTATAAGGTTTTATTCTTGAACATTTTGCATTTATTACACCAACCTTCATCTATAGTTTTATATGGGGAGAAAAACTAGAAAAGTTGCCCTAGAAATATGTGAATCCCAATTTAGGACCCCAAAATAATCTAATGATCCTAAAGTCCCATGAAACTGATCAAGAATTAAACTATAAATTAAAGCAGAACCACTTACATGCCCTATTCATTCTTGAAAAGGCATGTCACCTAACCCAAAAGCTTTCATCTCTTTTTGGTAAGCCACAGTCCTAATACAAAACTTCCTGTCTATCTCACTGACTTCACTCACCAATTCTAATTCATTATTGCCAAAATATGATATCATGATGACATCGTCATCTTCATTATTTTAGAAAATATGCTTATTAATTATTATCCCTCATTATTCTAGCCAATATGCCCATTGTCATCAACAACTTAAGTAAATATTCCTTAACCATGGATGGTCAGTCAGAATCTCCACTACCAGAAAATGACATTTAGTCACGGAAAATCCGTCGTTAAATAGCTATTTTCCTTTGCTAAAACAAGATTCGCTAATATTTTCCATCGTTAAATAGAAATTTTCTGATGGAAAATAGCCATTTAGTGACAGATTTTTCCGTCGCTAAATAACAATTTTCTGATAGTGCTCATGTCCTACACTGCGACAACAGATAGAGTGTAACATCCTAAAACTTTAGTACCCCATCCAATCTCTTCTCGCAAAACCCATTAGTAAATTTATTGATCAAACAGACAAATGGTGTTGGGAATTTGTCATGCAGAAACACACAAAAAAACTTGTCAATGTGATTAAGCTTTTCTTGTCATTTGTTATGTAAAAGTTGTTATTCACTATGGTGTTCTTGCCATCCATATGCACCTCCCTACTTGTCAATACAAAAGAACACATAACTTGTGTCACTCTTTATGCTATTTTTGCCATTCTTTATGCAAAAGTTGCTATTGACTAGAAGATACTTGAAAATTTTCAAATAAAAGCATGTAGGTAAATTCACTTCATTATTTAATCCTAAATCATTCCATAGAGACTTCAGGGTCATCATTAGGGCTTTATTGGGGTCTTCAATTAGGATTTGCATATTTCTAACAGATTTTTTTTTGTCTTTTTTCTGGCCTCCCTTTTTAACCTATTAAGTCCTTGTGATTTGCCATGCAAGAGATCACACTTTGCCCCTATATCTTTTCTCTCATTCTAGTTTAAGCAAAGATATCCTCAAGTGCTGAAAAAACACTGGCCTAAGTTTTTTCCAAACTAGATTCATATTGGGTGTTCATCACAATAATAAATAGGAGCAATCAGATTCAAAATTCATTTAAACGATGCATATTTACCGTTTTCATGTGTGATTTTTATAGATATTTTTGTTTGAAAGTATATAATAGTTGAAAACTTTTATTTTGGACTATATAATATAAAAATAATAAAATATTAAGATAACAATAATAAAGTAAAGTAAAATTTTGATTGTCCAAATTTAAATTAGTCCATGGAATGTGCTCCCCCAACAAAGAAAAAAACTCTATAGATATGGAAACATATGAACTACTTAATTAATGTCAAAAGAAAATCAATGAAACTCTCTTTTTCATAAATAAGTTATAATTAACAATAAAGCACGTAAATATATTTGAAAACGTGTGTGTGTGTACCTGTACGTTTTGAGCAGGCCAAGGGCTTTGTAGAGCTCCACAAATGCCTTCCTTATCATTTTCTGAGCACACTGTATTTTCTTCTTGTTGATGTATTCTACAGATTCTTCCTTTGTAGGGTTAGTCACCAGATCCTCCCATAGCTTCCTTGTAATTGCCGTAATTGCTCGAGTCGGCGTCGTCGCCGGAATATCGATCCTCATTGCCATCTTGGGCTTCTTCTTCTTCGTCTTTGTCACAAAGCTTACACTCCTTCTTTCCATGGTTGTCATCACTTCATCAGTCTGGGAAATTTCTGAGTTTGTTTCATCTGATTCTTCATAATTTTCTGCATCCATATATGTTCATAGCACATATATTAAAACACAACTATGAGAGTACGTAATTAATCATATATATAAAAGGCATAAAAATGCATCATACTAAATAAAAATATCAATTAATAATTATTATAAATATAATATCCGATATGTACGTGCCATATCAATAAGAATTAATATAATAATAAATATACACAAAAAAATTAAAATATTATTTTAAAATAAAAATGAAATACTTGAAAATATATTTCATAATATTAAAATATGTATTAATCACAAAAACATCCTGATAACTTTCTTTATTGTCATTAATTATAGAATTTTTTATATATTAAATTTTGGGCCACAACACAACTATATATATATATATATATATATATATTAAAGTTTCAATTACGTTTCGCAACTTTAACTCCGTCTTCCATTAATGCCGGAAGCGAAGCTATTCCATGTAGGGTCTCACCCTCACCCCTCAAATGAAAGTATGAACAAACGAATAAAGAATACTATCTATATAAATAGACTATTAAATTTCACCTTTTTTTTTTGCCAACAATTTCACCTATTTTTTGAACTTTAATCACGTAGAAACAATTTTATGGCTATCAAAGCATGGCAATAAATCTACCGAAAATAAAAATTGTATCCTATATATCATTAATTAACTGGTAACTTTACTTATACAATGTGGCAAGTGAATTAATTAAGGTCTTTTTGCATATATTTTAATTGAAGTTTAATAAAGTTATTTATACAAAATTTGATAAAAACAAATTTTCATTGATTTATCAAGTTTTGTGACCATAAATAGCAGATCAATTAACTAAATTTTTGCCAAAAATTAACAAATTAAATAATATGTGAGCCATCTACAAATAATTAGGTTCATATCTATAATATTTTATTTTATTTAGTCCTTATAGTTTTAAATTTTTTTAATTAAGTCTTTCCAGTTTTTTTATTAGATCCTTATAATATCATGTGATTTTTAATCAAGCCCCTATAGTTTTTTATCTTTTTTTATTTGTTACCTAAAACTATATGTAGCTGCCCAAAAATCATATGGAATTATAAATTATGTTAATAAGAAAAAAAAAACTACAAGGATCTAATTAAAAATAGGTGAAACTACGATGCCTTGATAAAAGGAAAAACACTATAGAAATGATTAAAAATTAGTTAAAACTATAAGGGTTTTGTAAATTAATTATTTCAAATATAATCACTTGTGGGACTGTCATTTCTCCACGTAAAGGCCCACCAACAATGTCCATACATGGCACGCAGTCAGCAGCATTAGGGGACTTAGTGGACAGCAATAAAGTTTTTGTACACTTTAACATATCACTTATGAATTATCTATAAGCTCCTCAAACTACATATAGATTCATAAAGATATAGAGGTAGATAACAAAATAAAACAAAAGGATTATGTATAGTATATGTGGAGAGAACATACAGGAACGAAACAAAAGAGATGTGTGCGTATATATATGGTGAAGCTGATAACTGACCGGAGAAATCTGAATTGCCGGCCGGAGAGGGAGAAGACATTGCAGAGCCGGACGTTTTGGTAGCCTGAGAATTTTTCCGGCGACAGTCGACGAGAATCTGCTTGAGTTCTATTAGAACTTGAAGCTGCTTTTGCAAAATTTCTCCTCTATCTGCAAACTCACTCTCTTGTCTTATGAAAAACTGGTTTACCTTGTTCAGTTCGTTATCGAGGCTTTCAAAAAACACACGCACCTAAAAGATTATGTGATGTAGTTAATACAAAACACAGATAACAAGACAACAAATTTTTTTTTATTTATCTCAAATTAAAGCTTAGAGAGAAATCAATACCTCATCTTCTTCTGAAAACAGTTGAGCAAGTTCAGTTTCATAAACTTCTTCCCGGGTATCCTTCGTGAATTTTCTCCTGACCTATATAAAACAAAACGACATTAACTATTATAATTTCAGTTTCATATAACCAAATCTTACATTATTTGGTTTTATTCTTCTGTTGATTTCCTTTATATATATATATATATATATATATATGAGTGCTTGCGTGTGTGTATTGTGGCCACAATGATTTCGTGATAACTTTGGCCATTCATAAATGCGACAACCATTTTGCATGCTTTCGTGAGAGAATAAGAAACTCCTAAAAGGAAAAGCAGAAAGAGAAAAGCCATTCATACAAACTTTTAAGTCCCTCTCTAAACTCATACACACTCAAAAGCACAAACTTTCACAACGCAAACAATTTAGTTTGGTGTTATGACCCTAAAGAAAGACGGAGTGTATATGTATGTTGTATGTATAGAGTGGTTCAAGATGACTCATATAAGTTTGATTTGAAGATTTTTGGTGGTGATAGAGAGATTCATGTGAAATGAACTAAAAAGGATTCTTCAAAAACATTATTTGGTGTTCGAAAATGATGTCACCTTTTATGCTTTTCAGCAAAAGCATATGCATCGATCAAGACATCAAAAGACTACACTACAAAAAGCAAATCTCTTGCAATCACAGAAACATACAGAATCTTTAATCATCGCACCGATCAATCTCTTACTACCCACAAACTCAATCTGCTTCTTCACAGCCAGGAACTCCCCCGTGGCCGGAAACTAATTGGTATATTGTATACTACAAGAAATACATACACCGATGGTGTTGTAGCCTAGTAGCATGAAAGTTCTACTCTAAATGGGAGGTCACAGCTTTGTCGTTGTTTAGGCAGTTAGTGCCTTCCCTTCTAATTCAAACAAAAACAAATAGGCGCACTTTATCTTTACCCTTATGAGATCAGATTTATCGCCGGAGGATAGGAAGTTGCCGGAGAGTGAACGAAGAGAGTCGAAAACAGAGTGGCCAAAGGCAGGTTGGGATAGAAGAGGTTGGTCTGGAAGCTTGGCGAGCTTGATTCTCTTGATCTGTTTCTTGAGCTGCCAGTAGTTGACGAAGGCCTCCTTCCATTCTGGGATGAGTTGAGCTTCAAGCTCCTTTGAGAATTTCACCATTTCTGGGTTTTGTTTGGAAGAAGAGAGAATGGACTGGTGTGTGCGCGTGTGTATATAATATATATACAAACACAGAGAGAAGAGGCGTGTGGAAAGCATTAACAGACAGATGGACTTTTTGTTTTAGCTTTTCAATTCATGATTATTTGTTTTTGGAAATGAGAGAAATAAAGAAGTCCACATTTTGTGCATAAATGTTATTCTTTGCCTCAATATTAATAACAGTTTAAAATAGCAATGTAAATTTCTGTGGATGGAAAGGAATATGGCTTTACATGAAGGGGAAATTGGAAACCCAACAGTCATCAAGGAAATCTCTAGCTTCATCTCAATAACAAATTGGTCCTATTAGAAGTATTATCAGGTTCATCTTCAAAATTCTCAAATTCCTTCTTCTCATTTGTCGCAGCCGCAATCCTTTCAATGGAGAATTGCTTTTAAGAAGTTAAAGTCTGCTTCGTGCACTTAATGTGAAGCATTCATCTGCTTATATGAGATGCCACTGCAATCGTTTAGATGGAAGAGAATGTTTATTCACAACTCAGACTTTTGGAATTATTGTCTTAGAGCAATCTTGATTTGGATCCATAACTCTGACCTCCTCCAAAATTATCTGAGGGATCTAGATATTGCAAAGAATAAATCAGAAGCCATCCATCTCAGCTCTCTATTCACTTTTGGAAATAAATCAGACATTGCTTCCTTGCTTGGCTCAGCAATTTTAATTTGATAACTGCTAGTACTGTCAATTTAGACTGTTTTATTAGGCTAGCTGGTATCTTTCCTTTTAATTATAACTCGTTTTTATCATTTTTAATAATATCATTTTGTTCTGTTTTCAACGAAAAAAAAAATAGCAAGGCATCATGGCGGTAATGTTTATGTAAAATTGTTTCAGTAGCTTTTACATGCCGCCCCTGTATTTTATTGAATTTAACTCTCGCTATTATTTTAATCTTGAAAAATCTCAAGGATATTTTTTTGAAAATTTGAAAAATATACTCATATTATCTTAAATAAAGTAAGTTATTCAAATTGTTCTGAAAAATTTTTAAAGCATACAATTTTTAATTATGAAAAGATACATGATATTTGTAGAAGGGAGGGCTATTACTATAAGGGGAGAGGTCTTCTTTTGGGGAAAAATCCAAGAGGGAACATGTAAAATCTCAGATGAGAAAACTAGTTTCTCTTGGGTTTTCACTCGTTAAGAAGAAAGAGAAGAAACCTGCAGGAAAAAAAAGGGTTAATACATTAATCTTTAATCCCTAAAGTTTATCTTCATTTTGGTTTTCATCCTTCAAATTTAAAACTAATAGTTTTAATTCCTCTAAATTTATTTTATTTAAAACATTAGTCCATATAATCTAACAAAACTTCGAATCATTTTCCCCTTGAAAGATTAAAATCACTGGTTTTAAATTTAAGAGACAAAAACTAGAACGATGACAAATTTGAGAAGCCAAAAATTTTATTAACCCAAAAAATTATCAAATTGTTTTATATTCAATATATTTAGGAAAATTATATAAATGTATCAATAATACAAAAACAAACGTATATGTATATTTATCAAGGTAATGTTTGTGAATTTTCACTCTACAAAAAAAAAGTAATGTTTGTGAAAATTATTTTCGGAGTGTTACCATCAATCAGCACCAATAATGCCCAAATAATTATGCAATTTCAAAATGAAGACAGCATATTCTATAGTTCATCTTAATTAAATATATAGAACATTTTATGTGTTATATTTTGAAACGGGAATCCTCTAAAATTAGTAATTATGTTCATCACTCTAAAAAAAATAACTTTCAGCAACAACTTTTAACGGCAATAGAAAAAATTGCCGCTGAAAGTCTACCTTTTAGTGGCGACTTTCTTAGTCGCCACTGAAAGTCATATTTTCGACAGTGACTTTTAAGACGCAGCCCAAGGTGGCACTTTCGGCGGTGACTTTTTTCTATTATCGCTAAAGGTAAGACTTTCAACGGTGACTTTTCTCTTACTGCTGAAGGTGTGATGATTTTTTTGTAGCCATTGAAGGTGACACTTTCAACGGCGAATTTTTTCAGTCACCACTGAAGGCCAAACTTTCAGCTGTGACTTTTTCCGTCATCACTAAAGGTCATACTCTCAACAACGACTTTTTTGAATTTCCGCCAAAGGTAAGACTTTCTTCAGTGGCTTTTTGTGTCACCGCTAAAGGCAATAAATTTAATATTTTTAAAAAATAAAAATCATGAAATTAATAATTATATAAGTATATAAAATTATTATGCAATCAATAATATACTATATATGAAATAATAAACACATAGATTAAAATTATCATTAAATTTATTTTTAGTTTCTAATAATATTATATATTGTGTATATATATGTATATACATAAATGTGTATAATTTATTATATAACAGAATATTATATATATTTAAATATGTTTTTAACTATGCAAAGTCATTACAGCTCAATTGGTAAAGGCTCATATGTGTGCATAAGGGATTGGAGGTTCGATTCTTGAAGAAGAAACCTGCAAATTTATCAGCTGGCGACATGAGGCAGGGCGAGGTGGTGATATGTGGCGTAGGTGAGGTGACATATATGTGGCGACACGTGGTGTCTAGGTATTGGTGGTGATGTGATAGTCATTAGTGACGTGGCACCGACCGGTGATGATGTGTAAAACAACCTCTAACTTAATCCTAAAATAAAAAAAATTCTAATTTCGTTAATATTACTTTCATGAATCACCATCTCCACCATTCTAACATTAAATTATATCATCCATAGTTAAATTTCCCCACATAGGAAACAATGGCTATCAAAAATACCCTCAAAGGGTAACGATACATCATCTTCAAAATGGGCAAAATGATATGAAAAGTATGCACATCATAAATATATGACAATATATACACTACATGAATGTCTCAAAAAAGAGGAAGCCCTACAAGGAAAGATACAACACTATATCTCTAGCTCTTTTCCTTCCCATCTATTCGTATTGGGGTCCTCTACAAAAAATATGTTAAAACCACGGGATGAAACATAAAGTCTCAATACCAACAAATAATTCACCAAATATACAAGCAGATGTATAAGAGGTGAAGTATTGATAAATTCATTCAAAAGTATATTGTTAACGTTCATAAACCCAAAAGAGTATTTGATTAACGATTTAAACACCAAACATAATGATATACTTTAAACAGAAGAATTTGTAGATTATGAAAATTCCACATGAATCAATCAATATCTCATTGTCTATCAATCACTAGATACAACAGATTATATACAATTCCCTCCACCATCTCCTCCTTATCTCTTCTGATGTGGACTTAAACCCATGATGATAGAAGACTTGGCTAGAGTCAACCAGTATTATGAGGTTAATGTGTCCCCTTCCTATAGCCACCCACAAATGGGTCCAATCCTGGGAAGTGTCAATCCTCTCTATGGTTGCCTACCTCTGGATCCAAGACTCACAAGAGTTGACCTTTCTCAAAGCCATCCACAAATGGGTTCAAGACTTGGAAGGTCCAATAAAATGTCAACCACTATGATCAGTAGCGGAGACTATTGCCATGAACTTTATGATACACGAACAATATCATATTCCCATCTCCATCACAACCCAACCCTAGTAACATGATAACAACCATTCAACAGCACATACATCCATATGCCCAATGCCATTACAATCTCATTTGTAACATAATATTATCAGATATGATTAGTCAAGGAAATATTTTTTTCTCATAGTAGCAAAGTGTTATCCGCTTCAACAACAATTCATAGCATAAGAAACTTATATTCCAAAAGTGATTTTATGTTAATTTTTCTCAAATGAATCATCACCTGTGATTTTTAAATACCAAAATAGTACTTACTCGAAAGATGTTTTGTAAACATCTTACAACCCATACAAGCATATGAAATAAATTAAATGTGGTTACTTCTCGCTAAAACAAGTTGCACTACCACAATAATTTGTTCCCAACGATCAAATCCTCAAAACACAATTCAATCTAAACAACCATAATTACACATCATGCAATGGCAATCAAAATAATCTCACACACACACACATGTATACTTATGTATGAGTTAAATAAAATTCTTTAAAATTCGAGTCCCCTCACAATCCCTTACATTCATACTCAAACCTCTTTATCACAACCATGTTTCTATTGTTGGGATTAGAACATACACACGCAACGGAACATATGAATTCCAAAAACTTTTCTAATCACTCTTTTGGATCTGTCAAGGGTGTTTAGACATAGTGGCTAGGACAGTACCTTTTTGGGTTCTTGAAACTCGATCTCTAGGAGCTGACGATTCTGATCGCCTCCCTCTACTAATATTCACGTGAACATATCCCAACAACGGTAGCGTTACCGCCTCGGTGTCTCTCTTTTCCTCTCTCTAGTGTTTCTTGCGGTTCACTCTTCTCAATTCGTACATACAACCAAATGGTTCATGATTCCTCTATTTATAGAACCCATGTGGGGTGTATTGGATATTCAAGATTAATCTTAAAATTAGAATTTAAAAAATTCAAGATTAATCTTGAAATTCAAATTTTAAAAGGATATTCGAGATCAATCTTGAAATTCGAATTTCAAAGGATATTCATGATTAGTCTTGAAATTTGAATTGTGAAATTCAAAATTTAAAATTCAAATTATGAAATTCAAATTTTTATTAATATGATTTGGTCAAATCATATCTATTTAATTAATCCAAATAGTGAGCCAAACAATTTAATTTATCCTTATACATTAAATTCAAATACCAATGTTAGTTATTTAATTTATCAAATAAATTAAATATTAAAATTAACATATATTAATATTAATAATATTATCTATATAATAGTATTATTATTCAAATATATATAATTCGAACAACCTAGAATAAATGTCACATTCATTGAATTTCAGACACATCTTAGATTCAATAAATCTGGACATTAAAGCTCGGTTGAGCTATTCTTGTATGCGACCCTATATGCCCATATGAAGTTAGCAATGGGTTAAACTTAATATTAGTCCACAAGTCGCAAGTGGCCTCTAACGGGACATTGGGACTATTCAAATCACATGAGGATTTTTAACACAATGCAACCTTTCATGTAATTATGTCACGTCCATTTTATCACACGATATCTTGATCAAGGATGAGGCATAGATAATGTCATCCTCCCATTCCTTAGTCATCTGATCTTACAAACAAAAACACCTTTCGTCACAATATGGCCATATATTTCTCAGACTCACTTATCGAGGGGCCCAGTAATATCTCTCTACTAATGTGAGGGAAAAATCTCATCTTGATCATTCACATTCCTCCACCCTAAACCCGATTATAGCCTTTATTATCACTCTCATATAGGAATTTATGATTATCTTTGGTCAAAGGGAATTGTGACGTGATTACACATGAAATAAGCTTATGACATAATCCATGCAGCTTTCTCATGGTGGGTCGGTCCAGCACCTTGTACTCTTACAAGTGACTAAGACTTTGATTCGTATCTTCATATTTTCTCCTGCATGGACAACCGACCAAAGACATTTAGGACAATCTTTATAATTTGTCCATGGATACAATTATCATAATAAACATGTAAAAGCTATGATAATTAAATAGACAAAATACCTTAAAATCAACAATATTTAAGATACAATGATTGGCCCATAGGGCACAACTCAAATTCACATAATTTACAAAATCATTAAATCCTCAATGGAATTCCCATTCTTTCTTCCTTTATTAGAATCCCAAAAATATCTCTATCCCCTTTATCTATCCAAAACACCAATTTTTCCATACTAAAAGTTTCTCTAAAAACACCCAACATTAGATTTCATCATAAACCTCAAATTTGTTCCATTTAAAGATCAATAACAACTCCTATAGCATCACCAAGCCCCACATAAATTGTTCCATAACATTTTGGATTGCCCACAAAGTCTAAAACAATAAGCATTGTTTATTATTAAAGAAAAATCATTATAAAATCCTTATATACTCAAATCAAAAAAAATAAATTGATGCAAATCCTTCATAAATATTCCTCTACATTCTAGGGACTTACATTTTCAAAACTCAACTTCATTAAAACTCTAATCCAAGAATATCCCCAATACAACATAAAAATACTATCATTAGAAAGAGAAAACTACATAAAACAACTTTCATGAAGGAGGTGAGGTGAGAATGAGAGATTTCGCTTACCTAAATGATCCCACAAGCTCGCCCTAACAAAGCTCCTTGGTGGCGCAAAATAATGGAGGAAGGGGAAAGAAAGAAGAAAGAAGAAGGAATGGGGAAGGAGACGTAGGGTAGGGGTATTATAATACCCCTATGTGACCAGTACATGACCACTTAAACTCACTATCGCTGATAGGAAGAGTTCGCCGTGGCGAAGCCAAGATCTCAAGGCTGAGAAAGATAGGCTAGAACTCCAAGTTGTTCGTAGTGAAAAGGGACCAGAAAGGGAAAAACTTGAAAATGAAGGTTAGTTTGCCAAGGCAAAGCCAAGCATTGGCTACGTCGTAGGTGACCCGAGAGCATGCTCACTGTTTGGCAAAAGATCGCCATGGCAAAATCAGTAGTTGGCCACGGTGAAGGTGACCCGAGAGATATTTCCACTTATCGACAATAGTTCACCGTTATAAATCCACAGGATGGCCATAGCAAAAATCCATAACTCCTTATGATAATTGAACTAAACTTCAGTGTCATCAAAAATGGCTTAGGTGGTAATAGAATACATCGTAGTTGGATGAACGCTTTGAGATTAGTGATGAACATGATATTGGGTGGAAGAGTTAATTGAATTTGCTAAATGGAATGTGCCTAGTAAAAATGAGATGCATTTTTACCCATGTGTGAGGGGTTTAAATGAGAGTCGATGGTGTATAGATGATATAAGGGATCACCTACTCTCTGACTGGATAAATCTTCGATATAGAAGATGGATATGGCATAGTGAAACAAGAACTACTTCTCCTTTTCAAAATAAAGAACTTTTCAATGACTTGGACAATGATAGAATGAACAATACTATAGAACAAACTTTTCACATATGTTTTTCAGGCCTTTCACTTCCATTATTATAGGGGAAGTCTTTGTTAAGGACGTATGAAGTTTTTGGTTGTCACATCCTTTTTAAAACTAATGTGAGAGGTAGGGATGCCACATCCACTTTTAGGAAAAACATAGTTGACATGTGCATTTGTCAAACCAGTTTTTAGGGAAAATGGACTTGACAAGTGCACTTGTCACATTTGTTTTTGTTAGAAACAGGATATCATCCATTTTGGCTAAAAACAGACGTGACAAGTCCTGCATTCTATTTAAATTTATATACATTACCAAATGTAACCAAACCTACTTTCAACAATATATTATAGGTGCAAGAGACAACAATTATTACATAAATCACTATTTTGCCAACAAACAACCACTCTTGAAACTAGGTCAATTCCAAACACCATAAAAATTAATAAATCTAAGTAATAAACTAACAAAAGTACTAAACCTATATTAGCATTTTATAATGCATTAGCTATATATTAACAAATTGCATACCTCAATTCAAAATTCACTAGCATGTTGTAGGAGAATTGTGCCAGTAAATCTCAAATGAAATCAATCTCTTCGGAAATGTAGGGTTGTTTTGTACAAAAAGAGTCGAATTCACATAAATTAAAGTATAACCAGTCATAATTATCCAAAATTGGTTGGTAACTATAATTTGTTTGTTTTTTAAAATCCTCTTGCGTATTGTTTCCTGTTAGTCTTTCAGAACATGGTTATCCACACAAAGGAAAATGAGCTCAAATTTGTTTTTCTCTTAACAAATAACAAGTATCCAACTCTACTGCATCCAAATGGAGAATTGGTTTATTATAGATTAGGATTGAAAAGCCTTAGTCTAAGGCAGAACCATCTAGAGGTTGTATGCATAAGAAATTTTATTCTTACATATTTTTCAGATTGAAGATCTAAGCCGTGAGTGTCTCAACTAGAAGAAATAAACCGTTCGATCACAAAATCACACAACACCAAAACTATCGCTTAATCTCCCTTCCATTAATAACATCACATCAACCTGTGTTCATTACTTTGTTCTCCAATAGATCACTGCCTTATGAAAACCACCGAAACGTCACATAAATTACCCAGAAACCATATCTCAGTGCCAATTGCTAACTAAATAATCTAATGTAGGATAATTGGCAATTTTAAGCTTTTATCCATCCTTGTATTATTGTTAATTTCATTTCAGTTAATCCTTTCTAACTGGGCAACACAAATACAAGAAAACCTTTCAGAGTTACTCGTATTCATCCTTCCCTACGTTGGAAATAACAAGGCATGTTGAAGTATGTTTCAACAAAAATACATAGTCCTGGAAGTCAATCAAATTATGAAAATACATATTCTAATAATAAACTCCAAATTCAAAATTTTGTTTTTGATTGTTAATCACCAAAGAAAAGAAGAATCCAAGTCATATGGCTACCATTACCACTTTCGGGTTTCCTACCCATTATATAATATGTCTTAAAAGCCCTATGATTAAATAAAAATCACAAGATATTAAGACAAATTATTCGAATCACAACAAATCTCTTTACAAACAAACTTATGTGTTGAAGACGTTATTCATTTGAATGCGTTGTTCTACTACCTTACTCCAGCAAGAGGAATCTGTTTAATTCTGAGGAGTTGCCAACTTGTGGTGGAATAGCTCTTTAGAACAATGTCCTCGGGCACAACTCGGATTATTCTTCTTCTTTTTTCCTACATATTGTTATTATCTTCATACAATCTAAAGAGTTACCATGGAGTCATAGGGAGTTGATTCTAAAGAACACATTCCTACAGCTATCCCTATCTCTTCTGTATCAATGCCCAAACCGTTCTCAGACATATCCAAGATTGACTTGTTCGATGGGAAGAATTTGAAGAGGTGGCAAGAGCGGATCTTTTCTTTCCTAGACATACATGGAGTTGTTGTGGCCTTGACACAATCTCAACCTGCTGACCAAAATCAGAGAACCACTTCGGAACATGCTAATAAGGTCTGTAGACACACAATTATTAGTATGTTATCTAACGATATGTTCTATGAGTACTGTGTCTACAAGGAAGTAAACACAATCTAGGCCTCACTAATAGCCAAGTATACTGCTTAGGATGCTGGTAAACATAATTTTGTTGTTGGAAACTTCTACAAGTGGGAGATGACTGACGATAAGGACATCAAGGTGCAAATCAATAAGTACCATAAGCTGCTGGAGGAATTGCGTTCTAAGAAGATAAACCTTCTTGATGAGTTTGTTGCTGGAGTCCTGATTGAGAAACTGCCGGATTCATGGAATGACCGTAAGCAATAACTCAAATACAAACAAAAGTAGTTGCCACTGTCAGACCTTATCACTCACACCATCATCGAGAATACTAACTGAAGGGAAAGTTGGGCAGCAAAAGGAAAGGAGCTGGCTTACAAAGCAAATCTGGTATAGACAAAACCCCACTTCAAGAGGTACGGTTCTACAATCAAGAGTGATTTTAAGATAAACCCTAGTTAAAACTCAAGCGTATTAACCTCAAGTTCAAAAATAAAGGTAACTGCTTTGTCTGTGGAAAACTAGGCCATCATACTATTCAATGCCAGAAGAGAGCTAAAAGTGATAATCCTCCTAAGTTGAATGTAATTTGGTTCAAGGAGATAATGGTGATGAAATCATTATTGCGGTTGTTTCTCAATCTTTCATTATTTCGAATGTGAAAAAATGGTTGATAGACTCTGGGGTTGCCAGACACATCTGTGCTAACATAGAGGTGTTCGTCTCCTACAATCCTACGAAGGAAGGAGAAGATTATGTTTACCTTATTGATTCCTGAACTACCAAATTTCTTGGGAAAGGAAAGGTTGAGCTTAAGCTCACATCTGGAAAGACATTGTCACTGAATGATGTTCTGCATGTGCTTGATGTTAAGGCAAATCTAGTTTCGGTGGCCTTATTGGGTAAGGCTGGGGTTAAAGTATCATTTGAATATGATAAAATTGTTATGACAAAGAATAATGTGTTTGTTGGGAAAGGTATTGTAACCAAGGACTGTTTGTTCTGGATATTGAAATGAATAAGAATGCATCAACTTCTACTTACTTTCCTGTCTATATGATTGATTCGTTTGATGTGTGGCATGTTAGATTAGGACATGTTAGTAAAGGTTATTTAAAGAGGATGCAACACCTTGGTCTAATTTCTAGAAATAAAAATGTTTTACTCAATAAATGTGAAATTTGCGTAGAAGCAAAATTAACTAAAAAAAAATCCCTTTTTCTACTAAAAGAAAAATTGAGTTACTTTCTTTAATTCATACTGATTTGGTTCATTTGAGACAAACTATGACTAGAGGTGGAAAAAATATTATATTACCTTTATTAATGATTTTTCCAGATTTACTAAAGTATATTTATTAATAAATAAATATGAGGCTTTTGAAAAATTCCTTTTGTATAAAGAGGAGGTTGAAAATCAACTTGATAGAAAGATTAAAAGAGTAAGGTTAGATAGAGGAGGAGAATATGTTTTATTAAATGATTTTGTGAAAAGGAAGGAATTATTTATGAAGTAACTACCTCATATTCGCCTAAGTCTAATGGTATTGAATAAAGGAAAAATAGAACTTTAAAGGAAATGATGAATGCATTGCTTGTAAGTTCTTATGTACCAGACAATTTATGGAGTGAAGCTTTAATATCTGCTTGTTTTTTGCAAATAAAATACCTTATAGGAAAATCTATAAAACACCTTATGAATTGTGGAAAAGTTTTGTACCAAATTTTAAATATTTAAAAGTGTGGGGGTATCTTGCAAAAATCTTAATCCCTGATCCTAAAAAGAGAAAATTAGGTTCCAAAACCTTTGATTGCATGTTTATCGATTATGTTGAACATAGTGTTGCTTATAGATTTTTGGTTTTGAAAAGTCATATTTTGGATCACAATACTATTATTGAAACTAAATATGCTGAATTTTTTAACATATTTTTCCTTTGAAAATTGAACAAATTCCTTTCCTTCTTTTGAACAAAATTCAAACAAAGATTTGACTAGAAATTTAAGGAGAAGTAAAAGGCAAAGGAAAGAAACTACTTTTGGAGATGATTTTTATACTTATTTAGTACAAAATGAACAATAAAATCTATATGAAGCTATTTCATTTTCTGATGCTCAGTATTGGAAGGAAGCTGTTCCAGTTGAAATTGATTCTCTTATTCAAAACAACTTGGGTGTTGATGGATTTGCCTCCAGGAGCAAAACCTATTGGATGCAAATGGGTTTTTAAGAAAAAAATATATTCCTGATGGTTATATTGATAAGTATAAAGCCAGATTGATCACCAAAGGTTTTACTCAAAAAGAAAATGATTATTTTGACACCTTTTTCTCCTGTGACAATAATTTCTTCGAAAAGAATTCCTTTTGCTTTGGCTTCAATTGATAACCTTTATATTCATCAAATGGATGTCAAAACAACTTTTTTAAATGGAGTTTTAGAAGAGGAGATTTATATGGTACAACCCAAAGGGTGCGTAATTTTTGGGAAATAAAACAAAGTTTATAAGCTTGTCAAATCTTTGTATGGTTTGAAGCAAGCACGCAAACAATGGCATCAAAAATTAGATCAAGTTTTGACAAGTGATAGGTTTTCTACTGTTGCAGTGGAAAGATGTGTTTATACAAAACTTATAGATGGTGATTGTGTGATTATTTGTTTATATGTTGATGACATGCTCATTTTTTGTATAAGCATGAATGTTGTGATTGAGACTAAATGTTTTCTTGCATCAAATTTTGATATGAAAGATATGGGTGAAGCCAAAGTGAATTTTACCAAGCCTAATATAGCATATGTTGTCATATAGATTGAGCAGATACACCCACTGCCTAGGAAATGATCACTGGGTGGCCTTGGTAAGAATAATGAGTTTCTGAGTGGTACTATGAACTATGGTATACTTTATAGTGGATCTCCCGCTGTATTAGAAGGATACAGTAATGCTAACTGGATTTCAAATTCAAAAGAGACAAATCCACTAGTGGTTATATTTTCACTTTTGGTGGTGGCGCAGTAACCTAGAAATCAGTTAAGCAGAGTATTATAACAAAATCCTCAAGGGATTCTGAGTTTGTTGCTATGGAGTTGGCTGGGACTGAGGCTGATTGGTTGAAAAATAGCAAATATTCCAGTAAGTGAAAGGCCAACACCATCAGTGTCTTTATATTATGACAGTCAATCTGCAATAGCTACGGCTAAAAATAAGACATTTAATGGAAAAAGTAGATATATTCAATTGAGACATAATATTATAAGGCAGCTGCTAAAAGATGAAGTTATCTCAATCAATTATGTAAGATCAGAAGTGAATTTAGTGGATCCATTAATAAAACCCTTGGGGAAAAACAAATTTAGTCCAAGATATGACAATCAACACATGGATATATTACGCTTATCAAGATTCCATGTCAATATTCGCAATTTTAAATTAATATTAAGTCCAAGATATGACATGGAAACATTTGTGATTGCTATCCTTTCAAATCTCACCTCTCAGTTGCCATTTTTCACAATAATTCACCGTCACAATAGGGTCATGCTCATCAAGTAAGTTTACCTTTAAATCGATATGTTCATATTCATTTACATACAAATCTCAATCATGCATAGAGAGTGAAAAGTGATTACCTTTAGCTTAGCAACTCAACCACACAATCGCACAAGAACCTACCACCACGAGCTCAAAATCAATCTATCAATAACATATCATTATAACCACTTATTAATCATTAAGTGGCTAAATAATCAACCAGAGGTAATAAGGCATCCTCTTAATCCCCATTATCACCTAACCTAGCCTAAACACTTAGGTTCAACAACTCAAAATACCTAAATTTGATTATCAAGCTCAACAATTATCTGAATTGATTAAATGTAAAAATCAATCCATATTAAGAAATCCAATCATTAAAACTCTTTCCCAACATTCATATTGTTAGAAATTTGACAAACCCTATTTCATTTCTCAAACCCTAACTCAAAATCGCAATTAACTTCAAATACCACGAAACCCAACCAATTAACTACTGATCTGCAAAGCAAGTTGATGATATGATTAATATATATTAATGGAGCCGATGAATTCACTACGAAGCTGGGAATGATTAATATATATTCGCAAGTGGACCATTTCTAATAATCCCATCATCTTATAACCCAAGCAACCGCAAATACTATCAAAAGCAAGTCTTTATTTTTGCCATTAGTTCAGGGATATTTGGACATATTCTTTTTTGTTATTATTCTCTTTCATTAATGCTAGACAGGTTCTTATGCGATTATGTAAATCCCTATCTCCCCGTATGAATTGATAAATTTTAGTGAAATAAATAAGTGTTTTAGTGCTACAAGCTTTCAGACACATTTTACATATAGTTTATTCGGATAAGATATGTTCAATGCTTTATTTAATTTATGTTATATTTAATTTGGCAAGTGCTCTCATTAAATGGGATGGCCTATGAGGGCGGATATCAAAACCAGCAACAAAGGTAAATATTATCAAAATATTTTCAAGTAAACATATATGATAGAATATACTTTTTATATTTGTATATTTTTATAATTAAATAATTTTTTATGCTTAAAAAAGTAATTCGATATAAGATAACGATTGAAAGAAAAATAAATGATAATAAATTCAATGAAATATATATTTTTTCAATATCATTTGGGATTGATTGGAGTAAGAAAAGGATGGTGTAGGAGTTTGGTGGGACGATAAAACTGCATGGTCAAGAGCAGAATTGGAATAAAACTCTTCCTAAATTCTCTCTATCTTTGAAGACAAAAGTTGTGCGAAAATGTGGTGGGTCATCTTAAGTCTCATCCCCCGAGCGTTTTACGTTCGTTTGATTTTTTTTCTCTCTTTGGAGGGAAAACTCCAATTCTCCCATATTTGTTTCCATATTTTCTTTCCTTTCAACTTCCCCCACCCAAAGTAGGAAGAGAATGATAAACATTTTAATCTATATGTAATTATAATAATTGGAAATTCACCCATCAAATGCTTGAATCAACTACCAAGGGATTGTTACAGCTTAACAAATGGCCTCGTGTTCAAGCCTTGAGTATTCAACCATGATAATAACTTGAAGGTAGCAAGGTGCCCCCATTGTGGACTAGCATTCCTACAAATTGGATTAGCCAGTTGCTCGGATACTTAGTAATAGGATCTAGAAAAGAGTCCAGATACATGTTGATTCATAAAAAATTGGCAACTTGGCATGTTACATTTAACTAAATTAGGGGTTCAAATTAAAATTGGATGAAAATTTGTGAGACCCTATTGGAGGGTTGGACTATTGGAAGATGAGTGCTGTACATTGTGTGGAACAAATTAAAGAAGCTGGTTTTAGTGGGACGGTATAATAGTGGAGACTATATCTACGCAACACCATAGGGTTATGGTTGTGGATGACGATGGAATTGCATATATGACCAGGATTGTCTGTGTGTGTGTTGATTCCCACTAACACAAAATTACATTATTTTATTTTCACAATTTAAATGTGATTCTGCTGAAAGTTAATTCGTTTGACAGTATATATATTGTCAAAAGACATGTATTGCCCATTACGCTCTATAGTGGCTAGGGCATTACTAGCTGCTTAACTTTTTAAGAGAGTATTAAAGAAGTTTAAGTGTTTTCCTTGAAAAGCGAAGGCCACTATTCACAATTAGGTCAATGACCTTGCTCTGGAATGCACATTTCTAGTGCTTAATGATTCTGGATCTTTTGGAATATTGTACTTGAGATCAGAACCTGCATCATTTTGTCTTTTTGATCCTAATGCAATGGAGTCTGAATCTACTGCATATTTATATAATGAATGGATATTGTCTTGACTTCATTGGGTAGATTAGATTTTATTAACTTTTTCTTATTTTGGGGTTCTTAAAATACAACTAAAAAAATTACAATGCACAACTTTTTGTATGAATCAATCGATATCCGCTGCCTTTTTTTAATCATATTACTTTAGTATATGAGCAACTAGTTAGCCAATTTGCAAGTGTTAGCTCACAATCGGAGCACATCTGAGAAATTATTGTGTCTAAATACGTAGGGTTTTACTATAAAACCACTAGTTAAACTGGAACAACTATTTGTCTGTTGATCTAACACAATGCATCATTTCCTCATATGATGAAATGTAATTTTTTTAAAAAAATTATTTCTTTTAAGTTAACATTATTTAAGAATTATTTTTCTTGACGATGGGAAGAGTAGTTCACTTTAAGAAATTCCTACATTCAACTATTCAAGATTCCAAATTAATTATTCCTAAAACTCAAAATCAGAAGTCCTGCTTAATAAGTTAATTATCCTAATTAAAAATATCTAACATTACTATTTTTTAAATAATGACCAAATAATTAATCATATATGTGTATTGTCAACCATTAAGATGTCCTTTGTTTACACTTGGGATCAATTTAATGCATTGTCCACTAAGCATGGCATGCGCTCCCTTCTCTCTCTCTCTCTCTCTCTGCTCATCTTTTCCATTTTATGCATTTATAAGCGTTGGAATCTTTCATATTCTGTTGTTATTGGTTTCCATGCATCTAAAAGTACTTTAATATTTTCTAAGCATTAGTGCCTTGTCAGACTTAGAAGTGGATTGTTGATCAGTTTCCATAGTAATTGGTGGCGATTGATTGCATTGCACATGTACGGTGGGTTAAAAAAAATAAGGAACGATGCATTATATCGGATGAAACAGTGATTCAAGAGTTAATGAATCAAATTAGGATTAACTCGGAGTCAGACTGACGATATTAAAATAATATAATTTAATAGATTATATTTTATTTCATAAAAATTAATAGGTAAAACTTAGAATATTATTTTATATTTGAAATTTTTAGAGTTTAATTAAATATGGGTGATAAAAAATAATTTGTTTATCTTATTTGCTCATAAGAAAATTTGTTTAAATAGAAAACAGAGAATTAAATGCCAGTTTTATTACTATATTTGTTTTTAAAATTAATTAACCATATATTACCACTTTGGTTTCATTTTTCAATGTTTTGTAGCCTTCAAGAAGTTTTTTTAACCAAACCGGTTAACCCACTGGTCTAACCTAGTTGACCTGGTCTTTAATTCAGCAGTTAATCAGATCAAACCAACGATCGATTTTTTTACTATGTATACTATAGAAATCATCGTATTCCATTTCTCAATATAAATCACTTCAACTTACTTATCAGAATTGATAAATGATAGTTAACTTATTAAATTTATCTTAAATTAATTTTTCTAACTTTACCTATATTATATATGGTTTTGATGGAAAAATAACAAAGAGCCAAATTTAAATATTAATTACAAAGACAATATTGATAAATAAGCATCGATTACTTCTCTAGTTCTATTTAAAAGTTAATTTTAGCATGTTTCACGTAGATTACGGAAAAATTTAAACATGATTATATTAACTCTAGGTTAAAATTCAACAACTTTCATCAACTATAACATATGAAAATAAATTCAACACGTAATAAATGGAGGTTAAAATTGTATATTCAGATAAAAATCTTAATGAGGTATAAATATGATCAAATAAAACATATTATCTACCCTATAAATATGATCAAAAAAGTACTCTTCAAAGTATTTACAGACAAAAAAAATTCTTTTAGAAATGGCTTATATTTTTGCGCCAACATTAGGAAATCACGTTCATACAATTAAAATAAAACTCATCTCACATACTTATCTCGTAAACTGTAAATTACATTTAAAAATAGTTTCCACTGCTAATCCAAATGAAAGCATAGAGACTACATGTGTGTGTCGTCTCTCTCCCGTATGCAATGGGCTAGATGAAATACCCACTTGATCTTTATATGCGAAACATTTCTGGTATGTTCTCCGTACAGTGAAGACCGAAACAGAAAATTGTCAAAACAAGAGTGTCATTGAATCATTCCATCATATATTTAAAACACGTACGACTTGATAATATGTTTTGGTCTTTTGCACCACAATTATATAAGCATGCATGTGCGAGAATTTGTTTTGATATTATATGGCTTTCTTTTCTTTTTCTTTTTTTTTTGGTAAGCTAGAATCTACTCCACCTTATGATCCACGGGGCGATATATATGGATGAACGTGATATTAGTTCCAATTATTCAAATAAAATATAAATCACGTTACTTCATAAATTTAAGGTTTTTTTATAAGGGATTCAATTTTATTCGAAAAATGTTTTGTGATCTCCCCCCCCCCCGGGTCTTCGTAGAAAATTTCATGTCACCCCACCAAAATTCATCAACACATCTTAAACCTATTTGAAGCCTTTTAAGAAAGCCTCAAGTCATATCAACCTTTTAGAAGGTTCAAACTTGAGTCTACACATGCGGATTGTTTGGAAAAGCGTTTCCGAATTTCAAATGTGCGTTCAACAATATTTTTCTATAAATCAAGATAATTTTATTCACAAACTTACCTTATAAATGGTAAAAGCACTTCTGCACCAATTTTTCAAATGGGAACACAAAGTTTATGTACAGTCTCAGGCTTGATATGATCTTAATCCTAATTTGGCCTAACCAATTTTCACACTTACTAAAACCTTTCCCTTGCATTGAAATCATCATTTAATTCAAGGATTTTTTTCTCCATATCTAAACTGTGGTGGGTAAGTCATATCAAGCTTTTAGAAGCTTGTAAATAAGACGGACACATGTCGAATGGTGAGTATATTTTTCTTTTTGTTGCACTTGCTCCAGTTACATCTGGATCCAACCCACATCGTGCACGTGACTGTGGTGGGTAACTCTCCTAACATGAATTTTTACATACGTTGGGGCTAAAACTCGAGATATCGTTTAAGCTGAATTATGTCACCTACCACTTAAACAAACCCCCTAGTGAACAGTGAGTATGTTGCTTATTATGTAATATGCATTTATGTTGCCATGGGCTTAGGGTTCTTACACTGAACTTATGACTATTGAAATATCAATCATTGGGCCTTAAGCCCATTTTGGTAATTTAATTTGATACTTTGAATATTACTTTTGTGCAACCATCTTGTAATGGCCATTGATGGAAGACTTGCAACGCAATTGTTGAATCTCTTTCACAAAGGTTGAATTATTAGTTTTCGTTATCAATTAATAATTAAAAAAGTGGATTCATCCTTTAGTTATTAAAAAAAGAATTTATCATTGATTAAATATTTTGACTCTTTTAATGTGTATTGAGATCTATATACTAAATACTAATTATCTACAGAAAATTAAACACAATAATTACAAGTGTATTTTTTTAATAAAAAACCTATATACTAATGATCTATATACTAAATACCAAAGTTCAAAAAACCAGACCAAGCATTTAACCTGGTGAGACAGTGGTTCAAGGGTTGATAGGTTAGATCATGGTCAACTCGGACTCAGATCGTCTATATTAAAATAATATGATTTAATACATATTTTTTAAAAATTAATAGGTAAAACTTAAAATATTATTTTATTTTATCAATATTTTAAATTTTTAGAGCTTCATTAAATATTAATTGTTAAAATGTTGAGATAAAATGAATTTATTTTATTTTATTTCTTCATGAGTAAATTTGTTTAAATAGAAAGTAGAGAATTAAATGCTAGTTTTATTATTATATTTGATTTTAAAATTAATTAACCATATCTTCGTTCCATTTTTTGATTTTTTTAGCTTTCAAGTATTTTAATAAGTAAACCGGTTTGACCTCAACACCGAAATCGGATCGGACCGATGAGAGGTTCACCTATTTCCATCTTGAACTGGCCAGTCCAGTCCCCCCTTTTTTACTTTGCACGATACATTGTTCACAGTAGGGGAACAATTTTCGTCTAGCTCTCATCATCATCAACAATTTCGTATAAAGGATTTTCTCGGTTTCTCCCAGACGGGATTTTTTCGCATTTTAGAAAAAGTAATTGTTACAGTGTTTTTAATTTTGTATGTCTGTGTCTATATATATATATATATCATTCCTGGCTACATAAAAAGATATTCTGGATTTATATTTGAAGTTACAATTAACTCACACAAACATAAAGTACAGTAACCACAGTAAATTTTGTGGTTTAATAATTTGAATTTGAAATATTATGAATGAACCACATCACAGGCCCTCTAACACAATTTATAAATTAAAGCCACATCAAGTATATAGGAAGTCCCACAACAAAATGAAAATACCGTTAATTCAAAGAATGATGAAGGACCTTTTTCTACCGGTAATTGGGCGCAGTGGTAAGAACCAAGATTCGATGTTTGTTGAGCAAGTTTACTGTGAAAGCTAACAAAAATTGAACAAAATATATATACAATCCACTTCGCATAGCCTCAAAGCAATTAATAAATAAAATAGTAGTGTCCAAATCACAAAAAATATTTTTTTAATAAAAAAATTGGCCTCTGCGTTCTAGTTCAGGTAGGGGAGTGGTGGTGGGTCCATGAATTCAAAATCTAAGCAAGTTCTCAACCTTCAGAGGCAGGGCTAGGCTAGGCTAGGCAACATCTCGTTCAGGTAGGCACTCTCCGTTTACAGTGCTAGGCAACATCCCGTTCAGGTAGGCACTCTCTGTTTACATCCGATAACATGCACGAGGGCCAGTTCTGCCAGCTCGTCCAGGACGCTGCTCAGCAAGCAGCAGCATGGCTGACAAGGAATACTTGAAGAGCATCCATACCCATCCTAGGATTATCCACCTTCATTGTATCATATCCTGTGTTGATAA